>JAJOZX010009287.1:0-65000 GCA_023014485.1 Bathynomus jamesi
AATTAGTGATGTGCGACCTGAAAATTTACCAACTAATGGGGATAATTTATCTGCAAGAAATTTAGATAACCTGTAACTAAGGAACCCCTGTGTGAAATAATGGGACGGAGTGGTATATTAATCTTATGGGTTTTGGGTAGGCCGTAAATGTGGGGGAGTTTGGGTTAATCTGTAGAAATCTTTTAGGATCAATCGCCGGGACATCTTTTAATAAGTTCCTGATGGTTTTGTTGAATTCGGCAGAAAGACGCTTTAGGGGAGACGATTTCACTTTGGCGTAGGTAAATTCATCACTAGTAACGCTTCCATTTTTTGTTTATAATCACACTTGTCCAAATGTTTTTCGATGAATTCACTTTTTTCATTTCTTTCCTGAAATTCGTCCTCAGAGAATTTATTTTCTTAAGTACCGTTTCGTTTTCCTTAATCTTATCTACCTTAATTAAAATTATATACACGAGCAAAAATACGAGTCCTACGGGCAGGAAATTCTCTAAACAAGTAAGTAAACAATTATATTATTTTTATTCAAGGATCGTTTTAAATAAAATCTCTGTTATCCACAATTTTTTTTTTTTAATTTGAAGAAAACTCTAAAACACGATACTGAATTAGAAGCTGATCGTGAATTTCTAAATAATAATAATAATAATTTTCAATTAAAATTTTATTGTTCCGTGCCACATGTGCAGGAATGGCTCGCCATTCCTCTTGCAGAGCTGATGCAAGAGATGCAAGTGAAGCCGGGCGTGGTGTGCGGTTTCGTATCCGTCGCTCCAGTTCGTCCCACATGTGCTCGATTGGTTGAGATCGGGGCTCTGAGCAGGCCAGTCTAACAAATCCACCTTATTTTCACGAACCATCCTGCACACGCCTTGCAGTATGGCAGGGAGCTCGATCCTGTTGAAACAAACAATGGCCATCTCCGTAGTATTGCCACAGTGTAGGGAGGGCCGAATTGTCCGAACGTCGAGATAAACGTCAGCGTTCATGTAGTGGGTATAACAACCAACGGGCCGAGCCCTAGCCAGGAAAAACAACCCCATACCATGATGGACCCTCCACCGAACTTCCCGTTGGACGTACCAGTCAGGAAGAAGCCGTTCTCCGGCTGTCGCCACACCCAAACACGCCCATCAGACTGGAAGTGAATACCGCGACTCGTCGCTCCAAAGAACAGTTTTTCCAGTCCTCCACGGTCCAGGAACGACGGGAGACACACCAGGCCAAACGACGCGTGGCATTAACTTTTGTAATCAGTGGCTTGTGTACAGCTGCTCTACCATAATAACCGAGTCTGTGCATCTCTCTGCGGATAGTTACAGTACTAACGGAGGTACCGGATGCTCTTCCTACCTCCTCAGCGATGGAAGCGGCAGAGGACGTGCGGGACTTCTTGACATGTCGTACCAGACTTCTTCTATCACGTTCCGCCAGTTTGCGTGGTCGTCCGGAACGTTTTTTCGCGCTAGTTGCACCGTCGTGCTTCCATCTCATGATAACATCCGCTTCAGTCGACTTTGTATATCCTGTTTGGCTGCAATGTTTCGTATAGAAACGTTACTTAAATAACATCCGATGACGAGTTCCACGTTGGAACTCGAGAGTTCACGTCCGCGCGGCATGGCTTCACAACAGTTACTGATAACTTAACAGAACACCTCAGCATTATAGTTTCGCCACGCTTTTTCCCAGCATACCTTTCGGCGAAGGTGATATTTGCAGAAATGCGGATTTTCCGGGTGTCCGAATACTTTTGATCATATAGTGTATATATATATATATGAGATAGTGTGGCATTTATGCATTCCTAAACATAGCAGGATAATAATAATATAATAATAACTATCTATACTAAGAGAGCCGTCCCCGTCGTCCGTCCCATTTTCAGAATTGTGAGAAAAATTGTGGAGAAAAAATTTCAGAATTGTATTACGGGCGGAAATGTGAAGCTCAAGATTTTCATGACTGTGTTCTTTTCTGTAGTTTAGCCTGCCTGTTTGTCTTTTGTGAAATTTATCCCGGCAGTAATGGGGGAAGGGTGGGGTAATGGGGGATGGGTGGGGTAATGGGGGAGGGGGTTAGCCCCCCAGTTGCATGAATGGGGTGAGGAGGTTTTGGAGATACCAGATTCAGAAATGTTGACACATGTGAAGCTCAAAATTTCACGGCTGCGTTCTTTTCTGTAGTTTAGCCTGTCTAACCGTCAGCGAAGCGACAGGAACTGTACTAGTAATAATAATAATACAATTTATTATTCAGTTTATACGTGCTGATGACATACATTAGGTGCAACAAGAAATATATATACATACACGTACAGTATGTACAGTATATACATACCCCAATATGCATTCAGATAAAATGAAATAGTAATGCTTTCATATACACGGTGAACCAAAAGTAGTGGACATAGGTTGAATACGGTTGTGTATATTATATTATAACTATGGTGTTCATTATAACTATAGTGTTTGTGTTTTATTATATTAAATATTATAACTAAATTTATTTAAATTTTATTTTGTATTATAGTATACGAAAAAATTAAATATGTATTCTCAAAATAAACGTTATCATTTACTGTCCACCTACATTTGGTTCACCCTATACATACATAACAGAATTGCCATTAAGAAGCAAATGTTATGCTTTATTGGCAGAATGGAGTTATTTAATAAATCTTATTAGATAATGCAGCATAAATGAGGTTATTTACATTAGTTTTAAAGATATAGAGACAAAGCGAAATAAAGTACGTGAAGATTATCTGGAGTAAGTTTTAGGCACCCGTTTATAAATACATATACGTAGGTATTCAACAAAAATTACACAGTTATTTGTTGGTATGTAAGAAACTAAAAAATATTACATATCTAAAATAATTAAGTATTAAATATTTTGAATATGAATATCTTAACAACCTTAGGTACCTTGACCTTGTACATATTTACTTTTGTCATCATTTATGACCTTTTTTTTTTTGGGCTCTATAAGAATAAAGATTAATTTTTTATTATGAAAATAAGAAAAGGGATATATTGTTATGACTTGTATGATTCATGCATTTGTTTTTCAGTTTTATTTGTTTATTTGGAAGGTTTTTTAATGCTCTAGATTGTTTTATCTCTCGATCGAGGGTGTTTCCAAAGATTTGTTTGTTTGTTTTTTCTGTTTAAGGTGCTTCAACCCTGCTGGATTATTGACACCATTTTTTATGATTTTCCAAAGATTTGGTCGTGTGGAAGATAAGGATCTAGTAGCACAATGTAGAGCGGGGGCGTACAGGGCCGCCGAGAGGGTGGGGAAGCAGTCGCGGATCTACGTCGAGCGAAGCGAGTTATTGTGGGAAAACCTGTTGAGTGTTTCATTTAATTTTTATGCAAATTATATGCTAAGCTCTTAATTGATTATCTACTTTCATTTTAAAACTTTTTCCAGTGCCAAATGACCAACTATCAAGACGTGTCATTTTATGGTATGATTTCTCTTAAATCAATACACTCATTAAATATACTGCATGTGTAAATATATAGGGTGTCCATAAATTATTCACCCCATTATAAGCCTTAATAAATTCGTTATTATAGGAGCTATCTTAAAACGGTTTGCGGCAGTTAATAACGCAACTCAAGAAATTTTTTTCCTTTATTTCGCAGAACATCCACTAGGGGCACAATGGCGACAGTGAAGGAGAAAGCAATGTGTGTGCTGTGGATGTGGGAAACCAAATCTCTAATTACTGTACAGAGACGTTTTCGGGAGGAATATCAGAAAACTCCACCAACAAAGCAATCACTCAAGCGATGGCTAAAACAATTTCAAGAAACTGGCAGTGTGCTACATCAGAAAGGAGCTGGTAGGCCTAGTGTGTCTGAAGATAAGATAGCAGGAATTCAGGAGGCGTTTATCCGAAGTCCTACAAAATCCATCCGCCGAGCAAGCCGAGAACTGCAAATACCGCGTTCAACAGTGCATAAAGTGATTCACAAGAGGTTGAAACTTTATGCCTACAAATTGCAAACCTTGCAGAAACTTCTACCAAATGACAAACCCAAACGGGTACAGTTTGCTGTTGACATTCTTGACCGTATTGATGAACATGAGCATTTTTTGAACAATGTCGTTTTCAGTGATGAAGCGACATTCCATCTGTCTGGGGCTACACAAAGGATAGAGTGTATGCAAAGAAGGTTAATAACATCACAAATTAAGACACCGGATTGAAGAGACATTAGCTTCCATCACGCAAGACATGCTTCTTAATGTTTGGAACGAAATCATCTATCGCCTTGATGTTCTGCGTGCTACCAATGGGGCTCACGTGGAGGTTTACTGAATTAAAACAAAAATTTCTTGAGTTGTGTTATTAATTGCCGCAAACCGTTTTAAGATAGCTCCTATAATAACGAATTTATTAAGGCTTATAATGGGGTGAATAATTTATGGACACCCTGTATTTTACTGCGGGATATTCTGTTCAATTGCAAAAAACCTTCAAAACTTTCCGAAATTACGCCCCTGATGTAGTGTGTAATTCGGTTTTCTGATGCATTAC
Organism: Bathynomus jamesi; assembly: GCA_023014485.1. NCBI lineage: Eukaryota > Metazoa > Arthropoda > Malacostraca > Isopoda > Cirolanidae > Bathynomus > Bathynomus jamesi. Next base: position 4,559 of record JAJOZX010009287.1, read on the forward strand.
ATGTTTGATTGTCTTGTGTTAATTGTGATTGTCTTGTCTTGTCTTCCCTTATTTGTGAAGCTAATATTTTGTTTTGGATGATTTCTGGTGTAGTATTATGGATAATTTCATACATATACAAGCAGAACCTTCGGCTCCCTGCCCTACGGGCGGGGCTTGTGCTTCGCAAACTCGCCTACGGCGAGGGCACGTTTGGGTTACCCCTTTGGGGGGAGGTCATTCTCTCTCCCCCCCAAAAAACCCCTTACCCTTTTTATGCAACTTGGGGGGCTAACCCCCACCCTCTTGTTGCATAACCCCCTCCCCCATTACCACCAACCCCTCCCCCATTACTTCGCGAGAAGGCATCCACGTCTCATAGAAATGGTTGATGTTCTTCAGGATTAGATTGAGTGAGTGAGGGTCACTGGCCCTTACGACGCGTCGTCTAGCATTGGTCGTTGGTTGTATATAGGTAGCGACGGCACAAAATTGAATTTCTGCGTAATTAATTAATTTTTGCTGTAAATTTACGTTGAGTTTTATTTATATGTTCTTGAAGCTGTAATTGTGACGCATAAACAGCTGTAGTCTGTAGATATTATTTGCTTGTATACTTATGTATTAAATTCACGCATAATTTGCTGTTTGTAATCGATTTGGTAAATATGGTGGATTTTATAATTACTAATTGTGTGCAAGCATTCACGCATCTTTTAACGCGACATTCTTAGAAATGTACCAATCAGCAAAGTACTGTGCCTGTGTGTGAACGTACCTTGCACTTGTTTGGTGTGATTTAGTTCAGTCTCTAGGTATACAGTATGTAACAATGTGCTGTATTTCATACGTTTGTCAACTGTGTGTGTGTTCACTTCAGTATGTAAAATTAAAGTATACATCTTTTTTTTTGTCATTGGCTTATTAATGTTTGAAACAGATTTGCTTGGCTCTCCCATGATATAAATCCTGGATCCGGGCCTGCCTATTGGATTACAGTATGTACATTCACGTGTTCAGTAACTGAATTTGTAGTTAGTAAATCTGATGTTCACATATTTTTATTGTTGCTGGGTAGAAAATCGATGAAAAGGTTTGGTACCTTTGGCACATTGTTATTAATTGTATGATTTAGTTAGAATCATATGACAGAGGAGACCTACAGCTTAAAGTGGCATCCGAACCACGATTCGCTGTATCATTTGTAAAAAGAGAACTGTTACCCATCCAACTAGGGAACAGACCCATTGTTGTTTAACTTCGGTGATCGTACGGGAAGCGATCTAACGACATGACTACAACGTAGCAGTTTGGAACACTTACGGAAATAAATTCGGCGAAAAAAATCCCCCACCCCCACCAAAACAATTAATAAGTAATTAATAATTTTTTGTTTTCGTTTCTGAAATCTTATTTTTATAAAAAAAAAAAAAAAAAAAAAAAAAAAAATCAATTTCAGAGCTAAAAAACTACATTTTTTGAGAGTTTAGAAAAAAAATCGGCGAATTTCATTCCGTAAATGTACATAAAATTCCTACTTTAATATATATATATATATATATATATTTAAAGTTCATTCAAGACATAAAATAAGTGTGCTGATTTGTTCGAAGTGTGTATTTTATACCGTTGGTGGCCCGCAGGACTCCAAAGAGTTACGATCTGTTCAGGGATTGATGAGAATTCGTTTAAATTTATGGCTCCGTAAAAGAGAGGGAAAAGTTGCTCAGTTACGTCGTGAGGCTGATTATTTTTTAATACATTTTAACTTTGTTCGCAGATTGAGGAAGCGAAATGAAAGCCCTGATCTCAGTACTGTTATTCGTACTTGGCACCAGTGCCAACATCATATTTCATAAAGAAGGAGGGCCTGTAAGTGCCTAAATGTTCTCTTCAGTTTTATGCATTTTTCATCACTAATATTTTAATTGGCAATTCTCTATATATGACGGGATTTTCAGTTGACAAAACTGACTTAGAAGCAAATAATAAATAGTTCAAAGTGATAAGTTGATAACACACCAATTTGAGTTGAATTATCGTGGTATCATATCATGCATATAACTAACAAAATAAATTTTTAAATGCACAACTGCAAATACCTTAACTCAGTTATTACAAATTACGATTTTTTTTTTGTAAACTACGAGTTGATATTGTATTTTAGACTAACCTTGAATGTAATAGAAGGGGAGAAGTTCAATACTGGTTCCTCTACGGAAAGGGAAATGCTATCGACCACAATACTGTCAACAAAGACGTCTGCATGAACACAAATGGAACTTTGTATTTCGAAGTAAGCATCTAGAGTGTACAGACACCACTTAATTGCTGATTAATGTATGTATACAGTAATATATATATACACTATGTCGATGATTTCTTGACTCTTTTTGTCACTTCGGAGAATGTGTCTAAAAAAGCTCATGAGGGACACCATACGTGCGTGGTCAAAGTCGGAGAAAATCTAAAGGCTTTTTCGATCCAGATGCTTGTACAACCGCTACCTCCTTTCAATGTGTGGGAGGCGCAGTATAAGGTAATAAATAGCTAAAATAATGCCGAAATTGTTTTTTCAGTGAGATCAGATTTTCTATCAAAGTGATGGAATGCCATTCACCGCGACAAAACGCGATTAACCAACTAACCAACCAATGCTGGATTTAGACCCGTGGAAGCCCTGGGGCAACTCAGACTGTGGGGGGGGGGCCCTCTCTCTGTTCAAACCTAGAATATCTTGGGAAAAAAAGTTTTTGATGTAGATTTTATTATGGCTGTTTACTTCACAATATAAAAATAAAATAAACAATCTTAAATGTAAGCATTCCGTGCTTTCATAATTTGCGAATTCACTTATTATGTCTGAGAAGTAAAGACGACGAAGTACATGATTTTCGATGCGCTTTCATGATAGTGATTGAATTGCGTTCAATATTGCACCACGATTTGAAATATCTCATCATTTCCGTGTGCTTTGATTAACAAAAATCAGAGTAATAATACTAATCAGTCAAGTTGGCCAGAAACTGGCACACCGCTGAGGCCAAACTAATGCGGCCCATAGCGCTAACTCCTGGATTATTATTATTACAGTATTAACCAGCCTCATCGGGAGTCGAACGACCGACCTCAATGTCTTTACTTCAGTTTTAGGGCAACGGCGTTACCCAGTGAGCCAAGGGCGCTGGCTTCCGTTAAAGTAATTATTGATAAATACTAAATTTGCCTTAAATTTTAAACATCGATTTAAACATCGCGTACAGACGGTACAGTATATTATGTAACTGATATTTGAGTCGTGGTTCGATTCCCAATGTGGATAAGATTCCATGAACGTTCATATTTGATATATAATTAATATATTGCGGTTAGGCTTACTTAGTATTAGAAAAAATATAATACCGGGTGTCCCATTCGAAATGAAACAACTTTGAAACCTTATAATTTTTTATTGAATGATGCAAACAATGTAATATTCACACAGTAAATAGTCAATGTCATAAAGTTTCATATGATATATGTGAATTATAACAATTAGATACATTAGATACATTGTGCATAGCATAATGTTTCCTTTTGTTAAGATCTTCACATGTTATATGCTGAACAATTTGAAGCTTATATGGATAGAGCTGCAGCCGCTTGCGCACGACTCTATGCACAGTTGAACGAGGAATCTGCAGTTCGACACTGGCACGACGCGACGGATGGACTTTCTCGGGCTACTACCAAAGGCGCCGCGTATTCGTTCATCATCATCTTCCGATCCTGTTCGCCCTCCAGTGTTTTCCTTTAGAACACTGCTAGTCTCCTCAAATTTCTTGGTCCATGCATATCGGTCTCTTCTGGTGGGTGGTTCCTTGTGAAAGGTTGTACGGAATCGCCGTTGCACCAGAGTAGGGGATTTCAACTCAGCCATCCATAACACACATTTCGCTTTTTCTTGTGGGGGTAAACATAATTCAATCTGAAACAAACAAAAAACATTATGACAAAAACTTATGCATATGGTGTAGTAACTGGCAAAGTTTCAACATTCTCACATTAATACTTTAAAAATTACAGAGTTTCAAAGTTGTTTAATTTCGAATGGGACACCCGGTATATAGAGTAAATATTGTGACAGAAAATATTAGTCTATTTGAAATTCTTACGACAGAGAGCACTCCTGAGGTTCTGCGGTGATGAAATATTTCTCTCATAATATTTTAAATATTCCGTCCACCTGATAGTATTATGATTATCAAATCAGGGCATTTTTATGATAGAAAAATTTCCATTACTATGATTGAAAATCCAGTCTCAGTGATCCTTCGTAATAAACAACTTAAACGTCAGATCACTTAGTAAACTTTCTTGAGAGAGAGAGAGAGAGAGAGAGAGATTGCGTTTGCATTTTGAGGTGTATCGTCGTCTTTAAGTTTTTTTCTCTTATGAGTTTTCAAATAAATTTTAATTCTATGTTGAGTGTACACTGTACAAGTATATGAAAATAACCATAACTATATTCCCAAATAATTATACATTCTCTAAATTTTATTCCGTTTTAAGTTTAAATGTACAGGGTGTTTCAGGTCGACCCTAGAAATATGGAAATTGGCGGAATTTATAGTTTGTATTTGGTATTTGAATTACTACCTACTTGCTACAAATTCCAATTTCTATATTTCTAGGGTCAACCTGAAACACCCTGTACAGTTTTATTCCATTTTGAGTCTGCGTATATATAAAACAATTATTACCTCTAATTTGGATAAACTATATTAACTGAGTTCAAATTAGATAACAACAAGGTAAACTATAAAACTAGGATCGGGTAATCTCTAGGAGCGCTCCATTTTTCAATATTAAACATACTCATAAAACATATACCATTTGAAAGCTCACATTTTTCTGAGTCTAAAAATGTAGTAATCCAAAAGTATCAATAGCAAATGCAAGATTATAGAAAAAATTACAAGTTACATTTTTATAGTGAATATTTCCTGTTTTGGCTATAATGTACTTTTTTCATAAAATATTTTTCCTGATTGGGCTATTTTTTCGCTACTCTGCGACTTAATTAGTTGGTTGGCTTCTGTTCTGTCTTTTTTTTTTTTAATTGGATTCAGTTTGGTTGTGTTTGTGATAGAATTATAACGTGCTGTTCGTGTGGTTTCTGACTTTGAGAACTTGATTCGTCATGTGCCCAAGATGAAGAGAAAGCATTGGATGTTTTTATCAATTACGGCGTTATTCTCTCATCCTTAACTTGCCCGAAATGTGACAGTGAGTGCCTAATACGAAAAGATCAGAAAATATTTAGGTGAAATAACCAATATTAACCTGTTAGGCCAACTGAATGCCCGGTTAGGCCAACTGTACACCCTTGATGATTGGTTAGGTTAAGTAATGATATTTTCGTTAGTTTAAACGAAAATGACGAAAACGAAAATGACATGGCCTGAAGTTGAAATAAAAAATACATTTTTCTAGTGTACTTTGGTGTGCTCTGTGGTTAGGTTAGGTTAGGTTGGTTAGGTTAGTTAATTTAGTTAGGTTTGATACTTTTAAAATGTGAGTATTTGTGAACTTCCAAATGGTATATGTTTTATGAGTGTATGTTTAGTATTGAAAAATGGAGCGCTCCTAGAGATTTACCCTAGGATCTTAGCATGGTGAGATTTTATGAAAGAGAAAACGAGTGTGAAATCGGGTGACGATAAAGTAAAAAGAATAAGAATAACTAAAAATAAAGGCCTGTATACGAAAGTTTGCAATCGCAAATGTTTGTGATTTTTGGTCAAGTTTGTGTAGAGCAAGCCTGTTTGTAGTACAAATATAACTGTGATTGGTGCAAGTATAATAATAATAAATTAATGTCTGAAAATGTGTCATTTTTACAGAAGTCTCCGCGTAAGGAGGCGGAGCCTGTGCGTTAGGGTGGAGTGAAAAAAACTTTTTTAGAATTCAGTTTTGTAGAGGCACCCAAAAGTTAGTCTGTGGTACCAATAAGAAATCTGTAAAATATTAGCTACCTGCGACATCAACTTCACCGGCCCCAAGGAGGTCAAAGATTTTGCCTTTCAGCTCCCCCCCAAAAATTAAGGAAAAGTTCGTAGATTTGGATCACCTGAAGACCAGGGCCCCCAGCCTTCTTTAGTTAATCTTATAAGGCTAACTAAAGAAAATATCTCGACCTAACCTAACCAATCGTTAGGTCAACTGTACGCCCTTGACGATTGTTTAAGTTAAGTCGTGATAGTTTCGTTAGTTAGCCAGTTATAAAGCTAACTAAAGAAGGCTGGGGGCCCTGATCTTCAGGTGATCCAAAAGATTTAAGCTTATCTTCCGTTGTGTTTAGGCTAGGAAGGTCATTTTTGTTTCATTTGATTTGACTATTTATGTTCTTTAACTTTTCCCTTGTACACTTTTCTCCCATTCCTCAGAGAAATTTGAAAAATTTGGTATTTCATGAAAAACCGAATACTAACAAAAAATAGGAATTTTTATATCTTTCGTTGAGTTTCTCAACTTTAGTAAATGTTTTAGCACCATTTCAAGGTTTCCATTTGTTTAGATTTTTACAGATTTAAATTATTCATAATTATATTATTTAGGGTTTGTTATTTATACTATATTACATTATAATTAATTTATATCTCATTTTTTAGATTATTTGATTGCTTTGATAAATTTTTATATTGAATCTGATTCACTAAAAACTTTTACAGTCACTAATATAGTCTAATTCTATTCCGACGCACAAAGCAAAATTAGGCATGGTTTCCATGGCCGCGAATGAATCAGCAAAAAGGAAGACAAGAAATACTCAACAGCTGAATCCAATCTTTGGACCACCAAAGGATCTCTCGCTGATTTATTTGCCTTCGTCCGAAGATCTACAGATCTACAGAAGCTAAAGCTAACAAAGACCCTAAGATCCACTCTAAGGTTAGCCCGAGAGAAAGGAAAGAGGAGGGGGTTAAAAGAGGAGAATAAGGGGTTAAGTGTTTCCTTTATGTTAGACAGGAAAGAATTAAGTCAGGAGAGGCTAATCCAAAAATTTGATGCTGCTGCTACAGTCGTTGCCCATAAAATAAAAACTGTCTCGGGGGATCGTGCTTCTATTCCAACTAGCCATTATAAGACCATAACGCAGCGCATCCAAGGTTTGTACGAAAAATATCAAAATGTCTTAAAACAATTCAAAGGGCGGAAAGACCAAACATCCTATCGAGCATTGCTTCATAAATTTAAACTTGATTCACTGAAGCTCTTTGACATTAGCTTCTTGTAAATGTGAAGACTTCCCGAAATGTCGTTGTGAGAAAGACCGAAAATTCCTGTTCTGGAAAGGGATTTCTTAATGACCAACGAACGTCTCGAAAAATGATGATTGGATCCGTAGATAAAGTGGTCACCAAAGAGATGGAAAACAAGAAAAAGGATACACAAAAGTATGAGGAATATACAGCACGGATCTCGAAAGGAATGAAAGAATTTGATACTGCTGCAACTGTTTCGTCAGGGTTCAGCGAAACGGACGAAACCAGTGAGCCGTTTAAACTCACGACAAAGCCATTAATTAATGTCGGACCTTCACAAATGAGAATGCGATCGAAGAGGAATATCTGACCGTGCTGGGGCAACTCTTGCATCTGCTGTTTTTCAAGATTTAAAATTAATTGCTAGTGAAAATACTTCTTCAGTGATCGACAGAAGCAAGATAAGACGAGAAAGGAACAAGATTAGAAAAGATCTCTCTGAAGATACCTCAACTTTCAGTTCAAGTGATCATGTTATGGGTCTCTACTTTGATGGAAGAAAAGATCGAACAAACGTTATGATAATGAAAGGTAGTAAGTATCATTCTAGGATTACTATGGAAGAGCATAGTGTCCTTTTGAAAGAACCAGGCTCAGCTTACTTAGGCCATATATCTCCAGAATTGAGCACAGCAATTTCAGCAAAAAGCATTTATAAAGGCATTTTGGAGTTCTTGGGATGCAAAAATATCAGTGCTAGAAATATTGTTGCCATTGACTGTGAGGGCACTGCAGTTAATACTGGAATAAAAGGAGGCATATTAAAAAATTTGAAGCAGAACTTAAACAAACCCTTACACTAGTTTATTTGTCTCTTTCATTTTAATGAGTTACCATTGAGGTATTTGTTAGAACACTGCGATGGGCCCTCCCATGGTCTACGAGAAATGTCAGGATGAATTGGAAAAGCATTAAAATCTGTCGACCAACCAATATTTAAGTTTGAAGCCCTGGAAGGAAATCCTCTTCCAATTATTGATTCTGATGATCTAAGTACAGATCAATTATACCTTTATAAAGTTTCTCAGGCTATTACTTCTGGGTGTTGCAGCAATGACTTAGCAAATCTTCAAACTGAGCCAATGGTCCAATCCAGGTGGTTGAATAATGCTAACCGCATCCTGCGTTTCTACATGGGATGTGAAAATCCGATGGATAGCTTAAAAGTACTGGTAGAATACATCGTCAAAGTTTATGTTCCAATGTGGTTCACGATTAAGACAAAACATTGGTGCTATGATGGACCACGTCACCTGTGGCACTACAGAGGCGGATTTAGACACCTCGGGGCTCCGGGGCAATGAAGAATATGGGGGCCCTTTTCTATAACTTTTTATTAACAATACATGTACATGTAAAGTACATAGTACATTTACACGAATTATATGTACGGTGCTCAGGTTAATTGAGAAACAAACTTAAAAGAACCTTAAAACAGTGTATTTTGCCGTTTGCCAAAACCAAACAGTATTAAACAAACTTTACTTTAGGGCCTATAAAACATAAAATAAAATGGAATTTGTCAGTTTGTGTACTTTGTCATATTTAATCAAAGAAGTTTGCGAAATCTCGAATTATATCATCGAAACTCAGTTGATTGGGGGCCCCTCAAGTATGGGAGCCTGAGGTTTCAGCCTCAATAGCCTCAGTGATAATCCGCCACTGTGTGGCAGATGGTAGCTTATTCAAGATACCTAACAAAAGAGCTTAGAGGTATTGTTGATAAAGTTATCATTCGTAACGCCTACTTTGCGCATCAAGAGAACCTTCTTGCAATGATTACTGATAACCGGCCAAACATTCGAAAATTGGCAATACGAAGGATCGAAGTAGCAAGATCTCAAGCTGAAAAAATGAAAAGCATTCGCGAGTTCAGTGTATCGAAGTTAAATTTCCATGCACTTGATTACAGTGATATTATATTTTGGACAGAGAGTCCCATCAGGCTTGAGCCACCATTGACAAAACACTTAACCAAAGAGGAGATGACATCATTGGCTGAGAACACTAGCGAAGAAAAATTAAAACTCTTTCAATTCCCTCGTCATACACAAGCAGTAGAAAGGAGTATCAAACTTGTAACAGAAGCGGCAAGAGCAGTTTATGGAAGTGAGAGGAGAGAGGGCTACGTTAAAACCAAAATTGTATATCAAGCAATAATGAAATCATTTGAAACGAAGAGAGACTACAAAACTGAATAAGAAGCTTTCTAAATTATTGTGGTGGGTGGGTTAGGGTGGAACTCAAAGAGCAGCCACCTCCACGTGGTGAGTTCTGGGTAATTTAAGCCGAGATATGCATGGCTCGTATCTAGCTTAAATTAGCGGAGAGCTGCTCCAATAAACCAATATATTTAAAGCCATGCAGCTATTTTAAGAGCTTCTAAAAGAAAACAATCACTGAATGACGTTTAACATCAACCAATCAACGAAAACAATAAAAACTGTTTTTGTTATATTTTTCATGAAATACCAAATTTCCCAAATTTTTGTGAGGAATGGGAAAAAGGTGTATAAAAGTAAAGTTAAAGAACATAAATAGACAAATCAAATGAAACAAAAATAATCTTCCTAGCATAAACACAACGGAAGATACGCTTAAATCTTTGAGTTTTTCCTTAATTTTTGGGGGCACCTGAAAGGCAAAATCTTTGACCTCCTTGGGGCCGGTGAAGTTAATGTCGCAGATAGCTAATATTTTATAGATTTCTTATTGGTACCACGGACTCACTTTTGGGTGCCGGTGCCCCTACAAAACTGAATTCTGAAAAAAAGTATTTTTCACTCCACCCTACTGTGCATCTCTCACCAACGTGTATTCAGAATGTTGCAGGGGTTAGACATTATGAATTGTCCAATCAGGGACCGTATTTCATTTCTCCCAAAGGTTGACCAGTCAGAGGAAGGAAAATAATTTTACACCCTAATCCTATACTACTTCGTTTGAATAATATACTATATATACACTGGCACTACTTATCAAAACTTTAGACCCTCTTCTGTCTGGACTCGACGCGGAACTTTAGAGTAAAAATACAAATTTAGACATTTTCAGTGGGACTAATTCAGTCATTTTTACTTCTAATTTTACAGAAAAAAGTTTTAATTGGTTATTCAGCAGCATTCATTTGCATGATGTTCCTAGGTGGAATCTACTTTGTTCACGAGTTCAGATGGAGGGAACCTCCTCTCAAAGGTAAGTAAACTGGGGAAATTAGGAGAGAGGGGAATAACCAACCAACCAATGTCGGATTTAGACCTGTAGGGGGTTCCTGTCTCTATTTAAATCTAGAATATCTTGGAAAAAAAATTTAGGCAGATTTTATTATGGATGTTTACTTTACAATAGAAAATAAAATAATCTTAAATGTAAGCATTTCGTGCTTTGATAATTGCGAAATCATTTATTATGCCTGAGAAGTTAAGACCACGAAGTACATCATTTTCAGTGTACATTAAAGAAAGACAATTCAGTCTCTTTTGGGTTATCGTTGTGCGCAAATTGTTCTTGATATACGAGTACTTCAACTTTGAAAAAGACGTTTTATCTTAACAATTGGATATCATGAGTGACAGATACATCCGAAGAATAATTTGCACATTTGGAAAGGTTGATCTGAGATTCTTGTTCTGAATAAGGAGATACATGAAGTGTGCATTGCTGATGTCATCATGGTCATTCTTCTCCAAAAATAATTCCATAACCGTGCGGAATTAAACAAGTTCATTATCGAGACACTTTTCCAGATCAGCAGAATAAAGTTGAATTAATCTAGATGACATTTCTTGAATTTTATCACCACTTAAGAGACCAGATCATTCAAGAAGCCAAAATTTTCAGACATATGAGAATAAGCCTCAATTCTCTTTTCAAGTTCTTAAATAAGACGATCGATGACGTACATGAAATTGGAAGTTCTGAAGTGGCCTCTTGGACTCTGTTGCACTTCTTTACCTCTGCCATAATCTTATGGATGTAATCTCATATTCCTACGCCGAATACTATTCTGTTGTGCACTGTATTCTGATGTGCTACTTTTTCCAATTCTTGATTATTCAAAATCATCGAAACGACGTCGCAGCGCTTACACAAATGTTACCAATGATTTCAACGGAATGACAGCTGTATTGATATCCATTTTTTCGTCTTGTAGCTGCTTGCTAGTCACATTGAACCTTTCAAGAATGGTGTGCCACAGATCAATGAAAATCCCAGTTTTCAATTTACACATTATATCCACCAATCCTGATATTGTGTTTCTATTTTCACTTTTCTCCTCACAGCTGGAAATATCCTCAAGGACATCCATAATGTCAGCAATTTCAATTGTAAAAATATGAAAATTCAAAGTTTTCACATTAGATCAGTAAAATTTATGAAGGGAATTGATTTTTGTAAAATATAGGCAGAGAATTGGCATTGGCTAAATTTTGGAATCGGTACATCACTAATATTTATTGTAGGAAAAATTCCTACACTATAGTCTGAACAGTAATTCTCAGAAGCAAAATATAGTATTAAAAGTAACAATTATGTAAAACCATAAACAACAACAACAACAACAAAAATTTAAATTGTTATTATCAATGTTTTCCAAACATGAACTGTTTTAGATAATAAATTCATAGTAGTGAATGTAACCAGGCTGAACCAGGTATATTTTTGCAGAATTTTTTTGCATTTAATAACACTAATAAGCATTTTATAATAATAATAATAAAAAATTATAATTTGTCGGGGACCCTAAAGTGTCGAGCCCCTGAGGCAGCTGCCTCATCTGCCTCATAGTAAATCCCGCTATGCAACCAACCAAAAGAGAGAAGTAGGAGAGAGAGTTTTGAGACAGAAAAATTTTAAAAATTTTGTTTTGAATTACTTTATGAGTAAGGGACCTATACCCAAATGTTTGAAGAGACATTATACCTATACTGACATTCTAAAAAACTAATTTAACCTAACATAATTAAGCCTAATCTAACATTACCTATAACTTAGCCCAGGATAACTTGTTGATTAAATGTCATATCGAGAGAATAACTTTCACTTTAACCCTTTAACGCCGAACTTTTTTGTAGGGTTAAGTCTAAATGCGTGTATTTGAAAAGTTAACTTGAGGCAACATGTGACGGTAAAGTGGTTAAGCCAGTGTCTGTGGTTCAGTGGGTAACATCAATTCCCTGTGAAGATGCTGAGATCCGGGATTCGACTTCCGCTGGTGCTGGTATTAGTGATGTGACATTTTCTGGCCCTCCTCATTGATTATTTATTATTAGCCCACCTTTTAATTGTAAATTGTTAAATACTGAAGTTAAATGGGATTTTTTCCGTTTGGGGGCTAGCAGCGAATTTTAATGAAAATCGGTATACTAATGTAGTTTTGGTCACTAATTTCAAAAATAACTCTTTTTTTGGAGAAATGAAAAACAAACATGTTAGAGCACTTTAAGTAATTATGTGTTTTTAACGAAAATATCATGACAACCTCGTCAAGGGCGTACAGTTGACCTAACTGGGCATTCAATTGACCTACTGGATTCTGACCTAACTGGCATTAATTCTTGATTTTTTTTCTGCTACTTTTACAGATCTGCGGGACCCTTCTAAAAACGTATTCTTCGTTAGGGATCATTTAAAGTTGCACTTTTTACCGTTTGACCGACGCTTTTGGCAGCGAAAGAACTGGGTATTTTTATCAAAGAAACACACTTTCCCACACTTAGAACACTTTTTCATAAACAGTAGCAGTTTGTGACTGGCTAAATTTAACACAATCCTCTGTAACTAGTTTAAGCTAATTAAAACACACATTAATTATTTAAAGTGCTCTAACATGTTTGTTTTTCATTTCTCCAAAAAAATAATTATTTTTGAAATCAGTGACTAAAACTACATTAGTATACCGATTTTCATTAAAATTCGCGGATCACTTTAACATTCGGGAAGCAATATGTTAAAGTGAGGTTCCCGGGAAGCAATATGTTAAAGTGAGGTTCCCGGGAAGCAATATGTTAAAGTGAGGTTCCCGGGAAGCAATATGTTAAAGTGAGGTTCCCGGGAAGCAATATGTTAAAGTGAGGTTCCCGGGAAGCAATATGTTAAAGTGATCCAAATTCGCTGCTAGCCCCCAAACGGAAAAGACCCGTTAAATGTTTTCTATCTAAAAGTGTTTAACTTTTTTTAGATGAAAGTCAACAACAGGAAAATTCTTATTTAAATTCATCACTGGACTACACTGAAGAAGACGGCATCAGATTGTAGCCAATAGCATCAACACTTACATTGAAGAATACGTTTTAAAAATTTACTTCAAACTCTCTGAGTCATACTTATTTGTTGTTATAGTTTAAATTATGTAATTTTAAGTTGTTAAACGGTTTTAAACATTTTAATATACAATTTAGTTATTATATGAATAACCCATTAAATGAAACAAGTATTGTATAATAACGTTTCGGACTAACTGCTTCTGGACCTCATCAGTTCAGAAACAAACTTGATTTTACGCTTGCGACACTTAAATTTAATCTTAATAGCACTTCAAAAATAATAGTTATACAACTGAATCATCAAAGTCATATAATGAATGGGTCTGCTATTAAATCATTTGCTAATATACAATGAAAAACAGCTTTTATATTAAATGCAAAACTGTTGTGGAAATAAACTCTGTCTATTAGAGTGGGTTTTTATTATCACACCTTTTATATATTTTATAAAAATAAATTTCTGAGCGAAAATACTGTTTTATACTTAATACAGGATTAATTACGATAATTCATTTCCAAATATAAACGTGAAGTTACAGAGGTTAGAGAAGTTATAGGCTAACAAAAAACCCTAAGATCCACTCTAGGCTAGCCCGAGAAAGGAGTTAGAAAAGGGAGGAAAAAAGGAAGCCAAGCAAATGAAAATACTGTCCTACCATTGTATATTCTAAATAGAATCGGGTTTCAGGTGTAAAAATATTTTCCTGCCTCTGATTGTCAACCTTTGGGAAAAATGAAACACCCTCGATTGATTGCTTAGTTCATAACCTCAACCAGGGCCGGATTAAGACCTTTAGAGGCCCTAAGCACTTAAAAGATTTTGGTGCCCCATATATATGTAATTCAAAATATAAACAAAAATAAACCATAAAATAAAATTTTATTTTTGAAATGAAACAAAATTTACAGTAAGATGGAAAATATGTTTATTTTTGTAAACTTCCACTTCATTTATATTTGAAAAGTTTTCTCCTACTTTTTTTAATTGCAAAGTCTTTGATCAGATCCTCAAAACTAATCTTACGTAACACAACAACTGCTTCTATACTTAGTAGATAAGGCATCCAGCCTGCCTTGTTGCATAGTTGTTCTGTTGGTATTTTTAATATACTTCAACTGAGAAAATGAACGCTCAGCTGAGCAATTTGTGACCATTAATGTTAAAAATATACGAAAGGCAATTTCTACATTTGGGAAGGCACACTCAATATTGTCCTACAATTATTTTATAAAGTTCAGCATGACTGAATCTTGTTTTTACATTTACTATAGCACACGAAAATATTTAATCTATATGTATTTTTAATATGGCGCTCAAAGATTTGATATAAACAAAATAATAACGCAAAGCGTAAAGTGTGTGATTACAACGAATATATTTATTCTCTCAAAAGGGTTGTTGTTCACTACAAATTCAACAATGAAAAAAAATAATACTATATATGAATATATAAATTAAGTTTTCAACAGCTTATAGGCTATAAGCCGCGATTATAATAGTATAATAAATCCATGGTAAATCCGACAATGGAAAATTTCTGTGGTGCCCCCCTTCCCTGATGCCCTAAGCACGGGCTTATTTGCTTAATGGTTAATCCGGCCCTGACCTCAACCCAACATGGTCTGAATACACATTAGTGAGAGATATACAGGCTCCGTAGGCGGAGACAACTGTGAAAGTAACAAACATTTCCAAACTCCATTCCGCTACTCTTCTTTAAGGATATATTATATACAATAATACTATCTAGTGTTTAGGAACACAGTACACACAATTCATTAATGAGATAAGCATAACGTTTCTTGAAAGAACAGAGGAAACATATAGTTTAAGAATTAAAGAGACAAAGGAGAAATATAAACAGGGAAAAGATTTCATTCGAGCAGCAAAAACCAGTCAGGCCAACTTAATGATAATAAAATATTTGGAAATTTGTCAAGAAGGAAACGGGTGCCAAGAATGTCATCCCATCAACAACTGATGGATGGTTTAGGGAGGAAGACAGCTAAGTTATGGAGAACGCGGTACTCAAACATCCTTAACAACGTGGAGGGAGTTAATCTTAATGTTGGCTGCAATGGAACGTCATTAGGAGAAGCCAATAAAAGTACTGGGACTTTTATGTTTGAAATTAAGAGATTAATTAAAGAGCTAAAGACAGGTTCCTCCCTGTCGAATGAGTATTTAAAGTATGCTAATGACAGGGGCGTAGCCAGGATTTTTGATTGGGGGGGGCCAAGTATCATACTTAAAGCTAAATGGGTTTAAATAATTTACATGTCTATTTATATTTTCTTGATTATTGTAATATAATTATTTCTATTTTACAAATAAAATAAATAAAAATAGTATTTTATTTTAATTAATCAATTTTATTTGGAATTAAACTATTTTATATTAATTTATTTAACTGATCTTATTTTATGAATGGAATGGCCTAAAAATTAGATTCAATTTCAGATTACGCTATATAATAATTTTTTATAAAGTTATTTTAATTATTCAAGTTTAATGTATGACAATATACCTTATTTTCAAGGGGTATTTTGTCAATTACTCTCTCTCTCCTCTCTCTCTCTCTCTCTCTCTCTCTATATATATATATATATATATATATATATATATATTAGGGTGTTTCATACCTATAGGGTAAAATAAAATGAGCTTGGAGTTTTAATCCACACGTTTCTCCGTATTCTAAAGAACAAGAAAACACGTTTGTGCAAGTTTGAACCAGATCGCGCTGCATTTAGAGGTCCCCAACTTTGACGACTTTTTGTCAGTTCATTTCTCGCCTGCCTGCAGTGAAGACGGTTTTCTTCGTCACTTGAGCGGTTCGTGTTGTATAGCCTATTGGACAACTATGGAGGTAATTATATATGCTACTAATTATCTCATTTTACTGTTATTGAAATTTATTATTATTTAATTTCTGTCATTTTACTGTGGTAGTGATATTTATTATTAATATATATGAAATTAATTAGTCTGTTGCATATTGGACAACTAAGCTGGTAATTATTTATGATACTAATTAATGTAATTTTACTGCGGTATTGAAATTTATTTAATTAATGAATTGTCAAAGAGAACGTAGTGTACACGTATCAGTTTTATAAATAAAGAAAAGCAGTAACTGGGACTCGAACCAGTGTCATAGCCGTTTGGCGGCATCGCTCAAGTCGGTGTACACAGCACTCTATCCACTCCCTAGATGGTGTAGTGGATAGCGTGCTGTGTACGCCGACTTGAGCGATGCCGCCAAACGGCTATGACACTGGTTCGAGTCCCAGTTACTGCTTTTCTTTATTTAATTAATGAAATTAATTACGATGTGAAATTATTTCTGTGGAATTATTTAGTTTGTTTTCTTTTCCAGGTGTCTACCAGAGCGAAAACAGAAGTGTTTCTTATTGGCCAGACGGATGCGAACATCACATCAAGTGGCCTTCCAACTCAGTTGCAAGTACTCAAAAAGTACTTTTACCACCAAAAGGAGCAAAAATTTGGACGTACTAAATGCCTGAACCTGTGCCTGGATGCCTGTCTCATATTTTGGGAGAGAGCGAGAATCCCCATGATGCGTCGAGATTCGGCCTTGAGGAAGATGGAATCCCTTCTCAAGGAATACGACCGGCTTGTGAAGCACAAGTCACATAAAGCAGAGTCCTTCCGAGTGAAGGAGGCGATGTTCAAGGAGGCAATAGCGAAGGAGATCATGGACATTGCTCATTCACAGGCTAAGGAAATGATGAAGAATCAGGAGGACATCCACTTTCTCGACATGCAGCGTGAAGATCCAAATTCCTGCAGCATGGGCCCTGTTGACATGAAGCTTCACTATAAGGAGATTAGGAAAAGGAAGAGGCTGGACAAGATTAAGGAACAACAGGAGAAGGCCAGGAAGGAACAAGGAGCTGCAGAAGATACGGGGGCTTTAGTGATTTCAACTTCGTCAGAGACTGACTCAGATGTCATTGACCCAACCGTGGAAGTTTTTCCATCCTCCTCCAAGGGAAATACCAAGAAGCGACGCAGGAATCTGAGCCATCGCGCTCACCAAAGAGTTCAACTGTTCTCTGACGAAGAACGAAGAGCAGAAGCAGTATTTGCTCAAAACTGTGATGCAGCATAGGGCGAAATACCCGAATAAAACCAAGAAGGATTTCATGGACAAATGATTCGCAAGAAGTGGTTATGTTTTTTGTATCTTTGTGAAAATGTGTAGTGAAATGGTACTCGTTTGTTGAATAAAAATTCATTGACAGATTTTTGTTTAATTTTTTCCGTTTATGATCTGCCAGAGCATCAAACTGGGGACCCGTAAACTTTAAACTATTGAATTAATACTTCGGTTTATCAGTCTCCTCAGCAAATGGAACAAGGGGATCCATGTGGATTAAAATTTTTCCAAACTTTTAATTTATGAAACACCCTAATATATATATATATATATATATACACACACGAGTTATAAATTGGAACAGATTATTGGCTAAAACATGATGAAATCAAATATCAAATCACATCAAATATGCATAAACAAAACTATGGTGACAATCAATGCAATAATTTTATAAAGCTAAAATGACAATTTCTCATCATTTTTACTGTTAAGATTACATGGCAAATTTTAGCCTGCGAGCTGAAGTAATAGCAAATTTATCAATCACAGTTTCAACAGATAGTGTTCACATTCTCTGAATTTGAAGTAGTAGTGCCCCAGACGGTTTTCTTCCATAGTAGACCTGATTACTTTAAGTGCTTGCTCGAACTTTGAAAACAAGCGTTCAGCTTCTGCAGTAGTTATTGGTAACGTGGTAAGCAGATGAAGCAATGTTGAAATATTTGGAAAAAAACTGCTACATTGATTTAGCACAGATATAGCAGTGGTTGGCCGCTTGTTATTGTCGACTTTCTCCCATTTTTCTCGCCACAACTGAAACTCACTTTTGATAGTCTTGGAATCCGTAAGAAAATAGGAGTACAAATCTAACGCAGTCTGTAGGTGTTCCCACTGCTGGTCCACTGAGTATTGGTGAGCATAACTTATTTGGAATTAGCCAGCCAATCTTGAGTGTTTGCTGCTGGCGATCCCCAAACCGATGCTCAGTGTCATTAATTACCATGTCAAGCGTTGGATAATAAATATTTATCCTATAGTAAGTTTCAGCAGAAGAGTTATCAAAATCAGCTGACGGTCTGTACACTGACCGTGAAGCTGTCCTGAGCTTTGTCAGCTCTAGACTCAGGGTTTCAGCAACAAGTTTTGCTTCTGCAAACATGCTTGCGAATTCTTTTTCACTCCGAATGCTTTTCAGCGAGCTCAATAAATCGCCAACACAGGACATTGCCTCCACCAGGTCACATTGTACCTTTTATAGAACACGAGTCATTGGCAGCATAAGAGCGGACACCCTTTCAAGAATTAGCAAAGAAACTACAAATTCAGATTTACATATTGAGTTCTCGAGAATATTTGCTGTTTTTCCTGCATCGCTGGAATTCCATTTTCATTTCACTCAAAGCTTCCATCACAAATGGCAATAAGCTCTTTAAAGTGACGACAGCCATGTGTCGCTCAACAAAGCGCGTATCGCACAAGGTTGTGAGTTGTTTCTTCGATGTACGTGTGTTGTCACATTTTCCAATACAGGTTTTAAGTGAGAGTTCTTTTGGCACTGGATCGAAAGCAAGAGGAAATATCTTTCACAATTTCTTGCGCATGTTGGATTGCAAATACCGAAACCGCCTTTGAAGCACTTAGGTTTAAGCAGCGCATTGCACAGTGGAAATAGTGTGCATGTGGAGCACGATTTTTAAATGTTGTTGTAGCACCTACTCGCTTACTTGCCATTGTGCTGGCTCCATCATAGTTTTGACCAATACAGGCTGAGAGGTCAAGATCCAATTCCTCCACTGTTTTTAGCAGTGCTGTTTCAATGACCACGCCGCTGAGGCGTAATCTCGCCGTCTTCTCGAAAATTTCCATTGGGTTTTATCTCAGTGTACATGTCTAAGATTGGAACTGGGTCTTCATAGCAATTCCAAACTCCAGATTCATATCTTACATATCTTACAACTGCAAGCTGTTCTCTCTTATGCCTGTCCATTGTTTCATCAGCAGTAATTAACCAAAATTTTGCATTTTTTATTCTATTGACCACTGTTTGCTTTACTAAATCACCAGCTGCAGAAATAAGTTCATTCTGAATTTGAGGCGATTGGTAAGTCGCATTTCCTTTTGCAGTTTCTAGATGTTCATTAAGAATTGAATCCCCTCCTCTTAGTCTATATTTAGAAGAAATACTTAAATAACATTTTAAACGAGTTGTAAAAATTGTACAAAATTTTTAAGATATTTTGGATTGTGGGGGGCATGGCCCAAGTGGCCCCGCGCCCCTGGCTACACCCTTCGCTAATGACGTGATGAATTCTCATATTACTGTTCTCAGCCATACTTACTAAGTTATGTTCCTACGGACTTTATGAGGGTATATGCCAAAAATAAATATGAGGACATTCTATCCAGCGATAACTACAAATTTATTGCTGTTGCCGCCTGTTTTTGAAAACTACTCGAGAAATTTTGGCTTCGACGACTAAGTAATTGTTCATGGACGTCTTCTCATCAATTTGGTTTTAAAAGGCCCTTTTTAATTAACCCGTGTATTTATGTTTTGAAGGAGATTGTATTTAAATATACTAACAGTAATTCAACTATTTATAGTTGTTTTGGGGATAGGCCTACTGCATAAGCAAAGCATATGAACCACAATATTCTTTTTAAAAATTAGAAGACAGAAATGTTCCACGGTATGTTTTAAATATATTGAAATTTTGGTACACTCGCCAAATATTTATAGTTAGATGGGAAAATGTATTGCCCGAATGTTTTGGTTACTCATGCAGAGTTAGCCAAGGCTTCTTGCTTTCTCCTTTGCTGTTTAATGTGTATATTGATAGATTAATTACTTCTCTTAATGAGGCAGGAGTGGGATGTTGTATAGCTAACATGATAAATATGAGTAACTTGGTCTATGCCGGTAATATTGTTATCGCGGGTATGTGAGCGAACGTGAAGTATGAGGTGTAACCCTAGTTGCGGGTCCTGGATCTTATTAAAAATTTGGACTTAAATTTTTATGAAAATTTCGTCTTCCTTCCGTGCTTCCCTAAGGAACGAGGGGTTTCTAAGCCCTGGCGGACAATTCTGTCACAGCACGGTGTTACTCGAGCGCAAGGCTGGTAAGGTCGACTGGAGAAAGGTTAATTTACTAACAATAAACCAACTGAAGCTTCACTCAAAAATACACGAGTACGGTTTGGCTCTAGGGTATGCCAACATGGACTAGTTTTCAACGTTAACTTTAACCATGGATTCCAAATGTGACTGAGCATGCAAGTGCTCATAATAATCTAATTTTATACCTGATCAAAATTGTGGAGCGAGGGAAAGACGTGTAGCATACACAGTATATTAACGAACACTAACAAGTAGTGCAAACCCTAGAATAAATTAGTTATATAGCCAACCCCCAATTCTTAATGACAAAAATGTTACAAGTTATATGGAAATACAATTAGATTTTTACAACATAAAAAGTACTTAGCCTTACTGCTCAAGGCTACTGAACAAGGTATCAGGATACCAATAATAGTACGATTCCAGAGCGGGCAAGATTTAATTCTGTGTGCCGTAAACTAACAGCCTGTCCTGTCGATGCTTGAAGAATCCAGTCCCACAACGAAATCTTCGCGCAGAGAGGTTTCTTAAGTATTATTCTTCAAGCGAACAGGAATGCCTTGAATCGCGTTCAATCTTTTTCAGCCACAATATTCAGTAGTTTAGAATTCGAACAACTTCAACACTTTCAAATACAGAGCAAGAAGGACAAACCTTCATCGCCGGTCACAACCAGTAGAATACCCACACATTCGCCATTCAAACCTCGCACGCTCACGCACACAAAACAAAAGACAATCGCATATCCAAGACACGCTCGTATGCACTCAAGCTTGTTCTGCTACAATATAGTATTAATAAGCCCTTCGAATTGTATTCACGCAACCAAAACATTAATTTTAATGCAAGTCTGGGTTAATTAAAAAAGTTCTTGCAAAACCCTAAATTTGCTGTATATAACAAATCTTTTAGACCAGCATTTCTTAACCTGGGGGAAATTTTCTCCAGGGGGGAAATTTCAGGAATCTAGCGGGGAAATTTTGTTTGGTGATCATATAATTAGTGTGCATTATAAGTCTGCAATGTTATTAAATTTTGTCTTCGAGGCTATTTTTTTCCCGTATCCTAATGGAGGGGGAAATCGGGTAGGGCGAACTGGTCGAAAGGGGAAATGACACGAAAAAGGTTAAGAACCGCTGTTTTAGACTGCTGAATAAGTTACCTCCAAGATGCCCAGCTTCTCAAATATTCGCTAACCGCAACGTTTCGAGCCTCTCTGAGGTAACGAGACGCGCTCAATACAGTCTAATGCGAAGAATTCAAAACTCAGACAATCCAATTGTCCAAGCTATTCATCAGTCCTGCTTTATGTCTTCTAGAATCTAGACTATAAACTTCTTAGCGTATGATGGTGTCTGTCTTTAGCTCCACTTAACAACTACATTGACTTTTTCATTACATGTACATTTTTATTTTCTAATGTAGTATTAGGTTTGGGTAGCTGTTGTCATTATTAATTTTATTATTGCTCGTTTCATTACGTGTATTAGTGTTATTTTCTTTTTAGTCATAAATTCTTTAGTTTTTAAATTTATTGTTTAATTAAATTTATTGTTTAACTAGTCGTATTGTTTATTACCTTCATGAATATTTTTTTATGGGATTTGTCTCCTGTCAATTAAATTTATCATTATTGTTATCAATATCTTAACAGGAGAGGAAGTGAAAAGGCAAATTTAAGGGGAGCCACTTTGACAATAAGACTAAGTGGGAACGTAACGTAAATCCTCATATGGAACAATCATGCCATCAGAAACGAGCATCCTGGGCTGCTGCAATGTAATAAGAGCCATTTTCAATATTGCATACCCCTCACTAATAGCGTTATGCGTACCGCAGAGCGCTGACATACGGAAAACACAAGGGTGAGAAGAACATAGAAAAATAATAGGAAGGACAACAAAGGTCGCATGCAGTTGAGCAGTAAAATTGAATCATCGAAAGGTTGCCGACGCAGCTGCTCTCTTTCTCTTTATATATATATATATATATATATATATATATATATATATATATATATATATATATATTATGGATGTACCGATTCCAAAATTTAGCCGATGCCGATTCTTTGTCTCTACCTTCATAATTTTTACTAATCTAATGTGAAAACTTTGAATTTTCATATTTTACAATTCAAATTTGTTTAAATGTTTTCCTTAGCTCACTCCACAATATACGATACCAGAATTCATACTCATATACCGTAGCTAAAATGATAAAAAAATTTATTACTCACTAAAATGATAAAACAATTTTATTTTAGTTTCATAAAATGAATGCCAATATTTAAAAATAATTGTTTTTCCTACATTTTTATCAACGTGATCAAATAAAATTATTCGATTCTGTGAAGTTACAATTACTGTATATGTAAAAGTTCATTTTTAACCAAAAGGTTGAATGCGGAAGTATAGTCGTTCAAGGTGGCGTTTTACGTAATATGTGTAATGATTCTAAAATATGCAAGTCCGTTAATTGGTGAGTGTTGATGGTTTCAATAATTCTGAAATGTGAAAAGTGAGGAAGAACCTAACGACTTCGGCAGCCCGCCCGCGAACACTACCTTCAGATTTTTTTTTGCTTGGCTCGCGTGGCAGTGTGAAATGGTAGAGGTTTAAATGAGGCATAAAATAGTCCACTATAAAAAATGAGCAGATGATGTAAATAATTTAAGATTCAACGTATGTAAAATAGAGTGACATTGAAATGAGGTTGATCGATAAAAGTGGTGGTTGAAAAAGTAATTAGAAATGAGAAATGAGGCAAGTACGCTACGTTAGTATGGTATTATATACAATATGAATAATAGAATTATGAAAAAGGTGTATAATAAAGAATGCCTATGTGCGAGAAGCAGAGGAAGACCGCGTAATTAGTAGACTAAGTATGTGAATAAACGTGGAGTTAATATGGCACAACAATTAACGAGAAACAGGAATAAATGGAAGCGGTTTATGGTGTGCGTAAATGGAGACGTTGTTCTCACCGGACGTACCACAAGAAGTATACTATCATCTTTGTTATGAAAGGTAAAACTGTATCCCTGAGGTTTGGGTGGTACTTTATTCCTGGTGGTGATCATTTTGTATCTTGTGTGCGCAGTCGATTTTAGTGTCTTCGAAGATCCCAAGTTCAAGTGACGTGCCCACCTCATGGAGGAAGCGGGTTTTTACATAAAAGTATATATGTATTTCATTATTATTATTGAGACTGAAAATTTGCATCACAGGAGGTTTCGTCCCCACCTAGCTGGAGCCACCACGAGCCGAACAGACATGTTACCACTTGACCATCAGAAAAACCAAAAAAATTCCTTTCAAGAGCAGCTTCTGAGATACCCTTCAGTATATATATTTATCATAGGGAACTACAATAACCATAAACTGACGTTTCAATCGAAGATTAATCAGTTAATCAGTGTCCATATTAACATCACTCTACAGTTATTGTAGTTCTCATTCTTTTATGCAGGAAGGAGGGGCCAAGGGCGAACGCCCGCAAAAGCGCCCCACCCCCAATAGAAGAAGAGAGCCAAAGTCAAGGTCCAGGGTTTTCAAGATGCTTAGACACTCTGCGTTTGAAAGATTGGAGGTCATAGATTGGGGAAAAGATGGATTGAGGAAGATTGTTCCAGAATTGACCGGTTGGGTAGATGAAAGACTGGAAAAACCGATTAACCCTTGTGTTAGAGAGTTGGACAGGAAAGGAATGAGAAAGTGTAGAAAGTCTGGTGTTGCGTGCTCTCCTTAAAGGAGGAGGCATGCAGTTAGAGAGATCAGAAGAACAGTGTCTGTTATAAAAGCGATAGTAAAGAGAGAGTGAGACACTATTGCGGCGAAGAGAAAGGGATTGGAGGCAGTCAGTAAGAGGCGGGGAATTGATGAGGCGAAAAGCCTTTGATTCCACTAGGTCAAGTAGGGCTGTGTAGGTTGAGGCACCCCATACATGAGAAGCATACTCCATATAGGGGCGGACAAGACCCCTGTACAGAGACAGCAACTGAGCGGGGGTGAAGAAACTGCGAAGCCGGTACAACACATCTAACCTCTTGGAAGCTGTTTTGGAAAGAGTATATGTGATCTTTCCAGGAAAGATCACGTGAAAAAGAAACGCCAAGAATGTTGAGAAAAGAGGAAGGATTGAGTTGTGTGTTGTTGAAGGTAAGGGGATAGTCGTGTGGAAGATTGTGACGAGTAGACAGATGAAGGAACTGAGTTTTTGAGGCATTGAAAACCACAAGGCTTTCTCTGCCCCAATCCGAGATAGGAGAAAGATCAGAGGTCAGATGCTCCATAGCCGTACTACGCAAATCATGGAGTGACTGTTGAGAGGGACGCTTTGGGAAGTGGGTGGAGAAGTGAAGAGTGGAATCATCAGCATAGGAGTGAATAGAAAGGAAGTGCGAATTAAAAGATCATTAATAAATACAAGGAAAAGAGTGGATGACAGGACAGAACGCTGAGGAACACCACCGCTAATAACTTTAGGAGAACAACAGTTGCCACCTACAACCGCAGCTATAGATCGGCCAGAAAGGAAATTAGAGATGAAGGCACAGATAGAAGGCTAGAAATCAAAAGAGGGCAGTTTGGAAATTAAAGATTTGTGCCAAACTCTATCAAAAGCTTTCGATATGTTTAGCGCAATAGCAAAAGTTTCACTGGAATCCCGAAAGGGGAATCTACAGATCTACAGAAGCTAAGGCTAACAAAGACCCTAAGCTCCACTCTAAGGTTAGCCCGAGAGAAAGAAAAGAGTAGGGGGTTAAAAGAAGAGAATAAGGAGTTAAGTAAGAAGCAAAACCTATCATTCGTGGGTTAACATTCATTCAGAAAAAGAGAGAGAGGAAGACTCACCATCATCATCCGCCGGCCACTGCCGACAAGTCGGAAAAATAGTTGAAGAGAATAGGAAAGGGGTGAAGATGAAAAGAAGTAAAATAAGAATGCTTACAAACCATGCAAACACAGTCTTAACTCAAAGAAACACTGTCATACCATGCAAACTACAGACATGCAAGTAAAGAGAGGATGAAAAAAGAACAAAAAAAAGTATGAAGAGTATAACAAAAAGTGGGTATAGTTTACGCTTTGAACTACATCTAAGTTCGTGTTAGTCTAATTTTTTTATTATTATTTTTTTTTTAATAATAATATAAACTTAACGCTGGCATATCACACGCTGGCATGTCACAAGCTGGCATCAATCGTCAACAGACTCAAACCTCGATTATCATCTCCAGAGCTGCTGTTGTTAATTGTTTTATTATTTTAAACGACGTTAATATTTTTAAAATGCCTATCTAAACGGTTCTTAAACATATTAACGCTGGTAGAGTTCACGACGGACGCGGGAAGATTATTCCATTTATCAATTACTTTAAACATAAAAATGTTTTTAGCGATGTTAGTAATGAAACGCCTACCACGTAATTTAAATCCGTTATTATGAGTATTGCTATTATCGAAAATGAACAATTTGTCAAAATTTACGATATCAATTTTATTAACGATTTTGAAAACTTCAATAAGCTCCCCTCTTAATCTTCTAGTTTCGAGTGAATGCAAGTCTAACTCTTTAATTCTATATTCGTAAGACTTGTTGCGTAGTGACGGAATTAGTTTCGTGGCGCGTCGCTGAACCCTCTCCAACCTGTCAATATCCTCACGCAAATACGGGCACCAAAACTGAACGGCATATTCTAAGTGAGGCCTGACTAGGGACTTGTAAAGGGGCAATATAATATTCTTCGGTTTAAATTCGAAATTACACGCTATGAAGCGTAACTTCCCATTAGCTTTTGCGCAAGACTGCAGGTACTGGTTCCTAACTTTTAAATCCTTAGATACGCTTACGCCTAAATCTACTTCCTCGTCAACGCTCGCTAACTGTCTATCATCCATCGTGTAGTGTAATTATTGTTACGAGAACCTATATGCAAAACTTTTGTCTACATTTGTCTACGTTAAATTGCATCTGCCACTTATCCGTCCAGTCAGGGCCGGATTAAGACCTTTAGAGGCCCTAAGCACTTAAAAGATTTTGGTGCCCCATATATATGTAATTCAAAATATAAACAAAAATAAACCATAAAATAAAATTTTATTTTTTGAAATGAAACAAAACTTACAGTAAGATGGAAAATAATGTTTATTTTTGTATACTTCCACTTCATTTATATTTGAAAAGTTTTCTCCTACTTTTTTTAATTGCAAAGTCTTTGATCAGATCCTCAAAACTAATCTTACGTAACACATCTGCTTCTATACTTAGTAGAGATAAGGCATCCAGCCTGCCTTGTTGCATAGTTGTTCTGTTGGTATTTTTAATATACTTTAACTGAGAAAATGAACGCTCAGCTGAGCAATTTGTGACCATTAATGTTAAAAATATACGAAAGGCAATTTCTACATTTGGGAAGGCACACTCAATATTGTCTTCTACAATTATTTTATAAAGTTCAGCATGACTGAATCTTGTTTTTACATTTACTATAGCACACGAAAATATTTAATCTATATGTATTTTTAATATGGCGCTCAAAGATTTGATATAAACAAAATAATAACGCAAAGCGTAAAGTGTGTGATTACAACGAAATATATTTATTCTCTCAAAAGGGTTGTTGTTCACTACAAATTCAAACAATGAAAATAAATAAATACTATATATGAATATATATAATTCAGTTTTCAACAGCTTATAGGCTATAAGCCGCGATTATAATAGTATAATAAATCCATGGTAAATCCGACAATGGAAAATTTCTGTGGTGCCCCCCTTCCCTTGATGCCCTAAGCACGGGCTTATTTTGCTTAATGGTTAATCCGGCCCTGCGTCCAGTCCATAATCCTATTTACATCGTCTTGGAGCCTATATCTGTCGTCCACGTTAAGAACTTTACCGCCTATTTTAGTATCGTCCGCGAATTTTGACACGTTACTGGTCAAGCCTACATCTATGTCGTTAATGTAGATTACGAATAGCAATGGGCCTAACACTGAATCCTGAGGGACACCGCTACCTACATCCAGCCACCCCAATTCCCTACCATTAACCAACGACCTTCTTTTTCCTGGCACGAAGCCATTCCTCTAACCAGTTAGCTACTTGACCGCGTATATCGTGCGCTTTAACCTTCGCAATTAATCTCCTATGCGGAACTGTATCGAACGCTTTTTTAAAGTATAAATAAATAACGTCAGCCGCTCTATGCCTATCGTATTCGCGCACTATTTCGTTATAAAACGAACAAATTAGTTAAACAAGATTTATGGCGTCGAAACCCATGCTGACTACTATTAATCAAATTGCGGCTTTCTAAGTGATCGACGATACGATCTCTAACTACGGATTCCAAAAGTTTACCGACAATTGACGTTAAGCTAATTAATAGGCCTATAATTGCTAGCTACTGTGCGGTCGTCTTTTTTAAAAATGGGCGTAACGTTAGCTAATTTGAAGTCTTCAGGAATAATTTCCGCTTCCAATGACTTATTAAAAAATTTTGTAAATGGGCCTACGATAACGTCTTTCAAATCTTTCAAATGTCTAAGATAAAGCGAGTCAGGGCCTGGAGCCTTGCTAACTTTTAGTTTATCGATATAATGCATAGTCTCACCCTCGTAAACAGTCATTCAAAATAGTCTCGCTACTAAATGGAACGATATCGTCCACGTCGGAGACATTATTTTCTTCTTCTACGGTAAAAACTGTTGTAAAAAAGTTATTAAAATACCCGCCATCGCCTGAGGGTCGGAAGCCAAAGCGCCGTTAGCGTCCACTAGCGTAGCGGTTCTCAACAGGGGGTCCGTGAGTTGTGTTTAGGGGGTCCGCGGACCCCTAGGGGTTCGTGAGTTGATTAGATTATACAGTATTCAGTAAAACATGTCTCACGTGTTTCTCGGTTGTTCGATTGAAATTATTTAAATAAGTTCGTGAGATATGTTTTAGAATTTAGGTTGCTTAATGGTTTTATTTGTTTTGTTAGAATAATATTATTATTTTATTGCTCATACAAACATCATTGCAATAACCTTACAATAGATTGTTAATTAAAATTACAGGTACCTAACTCCTATCTGTCTGCTTAAACTGTTTTTATTTATTTAAATATAATATTTTCATTGTTCATTTCTATTTTCTTATATATTAAATGGAAAATGAAGCACTGACTTGTAACTTAATAATATTTCATTGTTATTTACTGAACATTTTTGTGGTTTCATTTCTGGAATCAAAGGAATCGATTCCTTTATGAAAAAGACAAACAGAAGTAAGTTTTAAGCATTTTTATTACATTTTTACTCCGACTTTGAAGTATAAATCAAGACTAAAAAACTATACTAATCTAGATACCTCAATTTGTCTATATGTTACTTAATCATAAGGCAAAAGATAATTTTTGGGGAGGGGGTCCCGAAAATATCAAGATTTTGATAAGGGGTCCGCAGTACAAAAAAGGTTGAGGAACGCTGCACTAGAGGGCCGATGTTATCTTTTATCGGCTTACGATTATTGATGTAGTCAAAAAACTTTTTCAGATTATGTGTATTATCCGCAGCTACAAGTATTCAGAATTACACTTAACATTCCTAACATATTTTTTAACCTGACGTCTAAGCTCGATATATCTATTAAAGTGAGCTACTGTGCCATTGCGCTTATTAAGTCTATACGCTCCGTTACGCTCGTTTATGAACTCACCTATTTTCCTCGTCCACCACTTGGGTCTACCATGATTTCTAGCGCGCTTGGGCCTACGCGGAATAAACTCCCTTTCGATATTCAAAAAACTTTCTTTAAACGCCTCCCAATGAAAATTTACGTCATTACCCATAAATAAATTATCCCAGTCCACTACTCTCATCCTGTCCGCAAAACTATCAAAATTAGCCATGCGAAAATCAGGGACTTCTGTTACGTTACTATCCTTACTGTTTTCTACCAATAGTTTAACCTTAATAATTTGGTGATCACGACATCCCAAACTCTCACCTACTTCCAAACCTTCTACTTATTTTCGTCGTTCGTCATCACCACGTCTAAAATATCAGCGCGTTGGTTCGGTAACCATCTGTAGTAAAACATTATCTTCCATGAACTCAATCAGTCTCAAACCCTCATCATTACCAGTGTCTCGTAATTAACGTTAGGGCAGTTAAAGTCTCCGCCAACTATACCATCCCGATTATTAATAAAGTAACAAGAAGTGTGTAAAATCTAGTATCGGTATCGAGGGGTTGAACGGGAGGTCTATAAACAACGAAATTAAAGCTAATACTACGCGCCATAACTCAAACGCATATCGCATTAATTGCTGCCGGAAAATCTATCTCAACCTCGATAGCCCTAAGGGAATTATGAATGTACAACAAAACACCGCCACAAATCCTATGTAACCCATCATTAGTAAAAAGTTTAAAACCCGCTATATCAAGTTCCCCCAACAAGTCCCGAGTCACGGTATTTAACCATGTTTCGGTTATAGCAACTATATCGTAGTTCCCGGAATAAGTTATCGGCTTAAATTCGTTCAATTTATTTCTAATACTACGCGCATTACACTAAAAGACTTTTAAATTATTTTTTTTTACCACGGATCGGCGTTTTAAACTATTTTTCACGTCGGGCCGGCGTTTTCCGAACCCACAACGTTTAAAGAGGGCTTCGACCTACAGTCCTATACAGCTTTCGAACGTTCTCATCGATTAACTTACCTAGCCTAGCATTCCCTATTTCATTGAAATGCCGCATCTTTTATAAAAAGGCTAGGATCACTAAATTCTGACCACAGCTTTACGAAGAGTACATTTTCCTGAGCACAAATCTCTTCTAGCTTAGTGTTCAAAAATATTGTTTTTGTGTGATAGCGTGGGGTAGACACCCCAGTTAGGTTACTTAGGTTCTAGCAAACAATCAAAAGCACTTACCGGTGCGTTGAATTAGGTATTCTTTGAAGCCTACCGTTTTATTCCTGTGTCCCACAAACAGCCTACCTAACTCTCTCTTACATTACAATTTAGAAGCTATAGACATTACCCCTAATTATACTTAAGTACGAACAACTTTCTAACCCATTTGTCACCTTAGAAACACCACCTAATTTCACTCAGCACCAAAGATTTGGTCAGATAGGAAAAAACATGTCTAGGCCAGCCCAAAGCAATACGAACAGCCGCGTTGGTTCGTTTATGACTTGCTCTTGCCATTCAGCTTAGATTTAGTGATATTTACCCTTTAGTGACTTTTAGACTATATACATATATATACATACACGTCACCTCACTCCTCCCCTACAAGTTTAGTCTGTCAGGGGGATGAGGGACCCTAGACGACCTGCGGAGCGGGGTTGATGTAGTAGGATGTAATAGGATGAGGTGCAACCTGTATAGGCGGGCGAATTGAACCATTTTCCGGAGGATCAGTTCTCTCTTCCGGAAGACTCTGGTCCTTCTGCAATTCACGTTCCCATATCTGGTCCTGATGGCGTTTAATAGAACGACCATCTTCTAGTTGGCACTTGAAGGAAACAGGGCCCGTTCTCTCCTGGACAGTTGCAGGAACCCATTTTGGTCCAGCCCCATAGTTGCGAATCATAACTGGATCATTAGGTTGCGCTTCTATAACTCTACCTCTTTTAGTGTCGTGGTACAACTTCTGTTTTTCCTGATGGCGTAAAACTCGTTGTTGTAACGTTTCGTTCGGACGTAACAAATCGAAAACTGAACGAATTCCCCGGCCAATCAGAAGTTTAGAGGGAGACACCCCCGTCGTGGTGTGAGGTGTTATTCGATATTTAAACAAAAATTTATCCAATACCATTTGCATTTCCTCCCCACGAGAATGACGCAAGGCTGACTTGAAAGTACGGACCATGTTTTCCGCGAGACCGTTAGTAGACGGGTGGAAAACACTAGACCGGACATGTCTAATGCCATTTAGTTGGACGAAGGAACGAAATTCCTCACTGGTAAAACAAGTACCATTGTCGGAAACCAGGACTACGGGTAAACCCCATCGAGCGAAAACCGAACGGAGTAAGCGAATAGTAACACCCAAAGTCGTGGAAGTGGTTGGAAGAATTTCCACCCACTTAGAGTAGGCGTCCACAATTACTAGGAAATAAGTATTATTTATAGGACCTGCATAGTCAACATGGATCTTATGCTATGGTATAGTAGGCCATTTTGAATGGAGAGGCCAGACTGACGTTGATAAAAAGGCTGTAATTCACTCTCAACCTTAGTAGGCCAACCAACTAAGCAGAAATGGATGACCCTAGACAGAATGGGGTCTGATTTTGTCCACTGCTCTATTTGTACCGCAGATACTGGAGTGGATTCCAAAAACTCCACCAAGTGAACCCATTCTGTAGGTATAGGTACACAATCATTTGGATTTTCTAAGGGCAACCTACTTAGCGCATCAGCCGTACCTAGAAGTTTACCTGACCGATGTACTAAGTCAAATTTATAGGCTTGTAGAATCAGTGCCCATCGTTGAATCCTACCTGAGGCCATAACTGGAATATTTTTATTAGGTGAAAATAAACCTAAAAGAGGCTTATGGTCAGTAATTAGTTTAAATTCATGACCCCATAGATAGAAATGAAATTTTTTTACTGCAAATACTAAGGCTAATGCTTCACGTTCCACTTGTGCATATCGTCTTTCCGTCTCGGTTAGTGTTCTCGAAGCAAAACAGATAGGCCTATCTACACCATCAATGTGGTGAGATAACACTGCCCCAATTCCATAAGAACTGCTGTCTGCTGAAACTACGAGAGGAAGTTTAGGATCATAATGCACTAGGAGAGTGGACTTTAGTAGTACGTCCTTGGAAGCCTCAAATGCTTTCTTTTGAGTTTTCTCCCATCTCCACTGTTCCCCAGATCGTAATAGCTTATTTAGGGGTTCAAGGAAAGTCGATGCATTAGGCAAAAATTTCCTATAAAAGTTTAGGAGACCTAAATAAGCTTGTAACTGTGATGTTTTGTGGAGGTGGTGCCTTTTCTATTGCTTCTAGTTTATCCACCGTTGGATGAATGCCTGAGGCATCTATGCGGAACCCTAAATATGAAACCTCGTTAGTGACCCATGAACACTTTTCTCTCTTTAGCTTAAGTCCGGCATCCCGGAGTCTTTTTAGAACCGTGGTTAATCTAGTTAGGTGTTCTTTTTTAGACGAACCTGAAATAAGGACATCATCTAGAAAGCAAAGTACTCCTGGAATGTGACCTAGAACTTGGTCCATTGTCCTCTGAAAAATACCCGGAGCCGACGCTATTCCATAGCATAGCCTATTGTACTTATATAGGCCTCGGTGTGTATTTATGATTAATTCTTTAGAGTTTTCATCTAAACTTAGTTGAGCATAGGCTTGGGACATATCGAGTTTTGTGAAATATTTACCCCCAGCAAGAGAGCTAAATAATTCATCAGGCTTGGGTATAGGATAGCAATCTAGAAGGACGGCTCTATTTGCTGTTAAACGGTAATCCCCACATAACCGCACAGACTTGTCCGGTTTTAGTACAGGAACTACTGGGGCAGCCCACTTAGCGTGTGACTGGTTCGATAATTTTATCTTTCAGCAGCCTGTCAATTTCTAAATCTACCTTCTCCCGCAGTGCATGCGCAATTGACAGAGCCTTACAAAATTTCGGAGTTACATTAGGATCTACTTCTATGCAGACCTGATGGCCTTTTAGGTTGCCTACTTCAGGCCCAAAAACAGAAGAAAACTCCCTTAACAATGAGTCTATGTCAGATGGATATGAGAGTGTATGCACATCTGTCTGACTGACCCCTTGGCAAGATTTTGTCAATTGGCATTTTCAAAGCATCAATCCAATCACGGCCTAGTAGAGTAGGCCCTTGCTCATCCACCACTAAAAGGGTTAAGGGATGAGACAAAGTTTTCTGGTTGAGTGTAGCTGTGACGGATGCTTCTCCACAAATAGGTATTTGTATGTCCCCATACTTCTTCAAAATCGTTTTAGATGCATGTAGTTTAGGTGTGTTTTTGAAAATCTTATCAAAAACTGCCTTGGACATGACCGTCCGGGCAGCACCCGTATCCAATTCTAGAGGAACTGTAATTCCATTTAGGCCTACCTCTACAATATATGGGCCTGTATTTTTCCCACTTTGCTGCTCATAAAATAGGTACTCCACTCCAATGTTCGAAGTATTTCCCTTTTGAGGATTTACACTAGAAATGTTAAAATTAGAATTTTCACCCTTCGTTTTCTTTGAAAAACACACTTTAGCTATGTGGCCTATTTTACTACAGTTTCGGCAAACTGCTTCTTTAAAAGGGCAATCCTTCTTCCAATGGTGTTTTCCACACCCTGTACATGGCTTGGAAGGCTTAGTAGAATTAGTAGTATTCGCCTCATACCTTTTATTTGCCTGTCTAGTAGGCTCATTAGGTCTGCCAGGCCAAGAAGATTTAAAGCTATTTACGTGTTGGGCTTTACTACTGTGATTTCCAAAAGCTCTAACATCTTTAGCAGCTGCTTCTCTAGCCGTAGCTATTTCTACCGCCTGACTAAAAGTTAGGTCCTGTATGGCTAATAGGGCTCTTTGGGTAGACTCCTCTTTGAGACCCATTACAAACCTATCTCTTAGCATTTCATCTAATTTGTCCCCAAATTTACACGTACGGCTATGGCTTTTTATTCCTGCAACAAACTCTGCAATGCTTTCATTTCCCGTCTGATGCCTTGAATAAAATTTGAAACGTTCATAGATGAGAACTACTCGGGGTTTGTAGTGATCGGTTAGGGCCTGTACCAATTCATTATAGGTGCAAGTTTCCGGTGCTTTAGGAGAAACTAGGTCCATAACTAAACCAAACGTTTTAGGGCCTATTATAGTTAAAAAGGTAGGTACTTTCTTAGCATCCGGAATGGAATTTGCCTCGAAAAACAACCTCACCCTAGTGGCACAAGCTTCGAAGTCCTCCCGTCTTCGTAGGGGCTTATATGGCCAATCACCGACATGCTAGAGCAAAACCGAATTATGCCAAATCACGTGAAGTAGGTTAGATTAGGTTTAAATTTAATTTAGTTACTCCCCAGTTAGGGCTGAATAGTGAATTGTATTAGAGTTAGGGGTGAGTAGGAATTAGTTTTAGAGTTAGGGCTGAGTAGGAATTAGTTTTAGAGTTAGGGCTGAGTAGGAATTAGTTTTAGAGTTAGGCCGGCGGGACCTACGCTATAGTACGGTAGCTTACCCACACAAACAAACCAAATCGGACGACCCACTAGGCTACATCCAATTTTCCAAACAACCACTTGAACCCAATAAGCCAAATTAAACCAATGAGCCAAATTTAATCCAATGAGCTTAATCGAATCCCATGAGCTTAATTGAATCCCATGAGCTTAATTGAATCCCATCCTCGTCGCCAAATGTGATAGCGTGGGGTAGACACTCCAGTTAGGTTACTTAGGTTCTAGCAAACAATCAAAAGCACTTACCGGTGCGTTGAATTAGGTATTCTTTGAAGCCTACCGTTTTATTCCTGTGTCCCACAAACAGCCTACCTAACTCTCTCTTACATTACCAATTTAGAAGCTATAGACATTACCCCTAATTATACTTAAGTACGAACAACTTTCTAACCCATTTGTCACTTTAGAAACACCACCTAATTTCACTCAGCACCAAAGATTTGGTCAGATAGGAAAAAACATGCCTAGGCCAGCCCAAAGCAATACGAACCGCCGCGTTGGTTCGTTTATGACTTGCTCTTGCCATTCAGCTTAGATTTAGTGATATTTACCCTTTAGTGACTTTTAGACTATATACATATATATATACATACACGTCACCTCATTTTGACGTAATCCTAAGACCTAAACTGTGCCTAGGGGTAATACTTAGAACTAAAGACCTATCTGACCTTGCCTTCAGGGACCTAATTAACCCCCTGTATCTCTCCAAAAGGTCAGGTACTCTCGTATCAGGCCTATACGAGTCGTTGCCCCCTACCATCGTCACCAACATCGAGTGACGGGAGGCAACATCAATCCTATCTACTTCGTCTCTAATTCTGTCAACCCTGGTCCCTGGTAGAGAGACCCTCCTCCTCTTGG
Organism: Bathynomus jamesi; assembly: GCA_023014485.1. Taxonomy (NCBI): domain Eukaryota; kingdom Metazoa; phylum Arthropoda; class Malacostraca; order Isopoda; family Cirolanidae; genus Bathynomus; species Bathynomus jamesi. The sequence goes on from JAJOZX010009287.1 coordinate 40,467, forward strand.
TTGGATTTCGTTCAACAAACTCCTTATCCACATGACGCACTAAAGAGTGCGTCAAGAGTCAGAGAGATATGCAAAATGATAGCCAGTAGAGCGTCCCTTGCGGAACCCATACTGACGATCTGAAAGAAGATTGTGAGAAGGGAGGTGTTTAGAAATCTTCCTATTAAGGATAGATTCAAAAGCTTTCGAAAGGCAAGAAATCAAAGCAATTGGACGATAGTTGGAGCCACTTGGAGGGTTGAGAGCGGTCACCCTTCTTTGCGACAGGCTGAATGAAAGCGAGCTTCCAGCAGGAAGGAAAAGTACCAGAAGAGAGACAAAGACGAGTGTGTTTGCCTGGGTAGGGTGTCAGCTCAGAAGCACAGTTCTTAAGAACAACAGGAGGAATACCTCAGGACCGTTGAGCCCAGATAGGGTAGAAAAAACCTCTTTAGAAGAGATTCTAACTTCAGACATAATAAAGTCTTATTGTGCTGAAGTAATAGGTGAAATCTGAATAAAGTAGTTTTGCAGGTAGTCCCTGAGAAGCTGCGCGCATGGCTGGCAGCACGCAGTATGTATGTATATCTGTAGTAACTACGTACTGTCTCTTCCGCTCAATTATCATCTTGTGTTACAGGATTTAGACCTGTGGAGGCCCTGAGGCAACTCAGACTGTGGGGACCCCTATCTCTGTTCAAACCTAGAATATCTTGAACAAATACTTTTAGATGCAGATTTTATTAGGCATGTTTACTTCACAATAGAGAAATAAAATAAGCAATTTCATAATATTAATAAGCATTTTATAATTAAAAAAAATATAATTTGTGGGGGCCCTAAAGTGTGGAGGTCCTGAGTCTGTAATTTATTTAGTACAGAGAATTCGATAGGCCAAACAAAATCTTTTTTCCATGTTTGGTAATATTTTATCAGTCATATGAAGAAATTCAAAGTCTGTTCAATTCATAAACTTTCTCGTCAGTAACTATTTATTATATAGCAGTTGCGAATCATGGAAGTTAGAAAAAAGATGTGCTTTTTAGTGCATTTTCAAAACATGTTTCATAATTATTTCTCTCCTAAGACCCCATTACATTTAAAAAAAATAAATCAGTTTTTGCTATCAAAGATGTGCTCTTCATTCATTGTGGAATTATCGGCTTGAAACAAAGCTGTAATAAATTAACCTTATTGTGAAATATTATGATTAACTCGTGATCTGCAGAATCTTCTGAAGTTGCCGAGAACATTCTTCGATAACTTTGGTCGCCTCGATAGTCTTAGATTCCAGATAGATTCGTCCTTTGATGTGAAGAAGATGCCATTCTTGTTTCCTCGAAGAGAATTGTATTTCAAGAAAGGCAAGAATGAGAACCGTTGCAAAACATTTGTCATCGAGGGAGAGCTGCGGTGAGTAAATATTAATTTAAAGCGAATTATTAACCTACAGTACCTTAACTCATTTAGAGAAATTATTCCTTTAAAAAACCAACAAAACGTCTTAATAGTAAAACTTTTCCTGTTCTCGTTTTTTGAGAACATTTACAAAAACTAAACATTGCAAAAGAATATTAAATCATTTATTTACAAATCCAATAAAAATATTAACGTCAAACGTCAATGTAAAGTAAATCTTACCTCAGATTGTATGTTCTTGATTTGGTCGTTCGGTGCCTTAACAAACTTGAGACAATCATTCAAGTCCCAAGATCCATCAAAGTTTTGGCAGGAAACAACTGAAAGAAAATCCTCTACAGATTTTTTATTTTTTTCTTCTTCAACATCGACAGTGGGTGATTTATTAATGAAGTTCGAAGGACCACCTACAAACCTATCCTCATTTTCTGAACATTGTATTTCTGCTATTGACGCTCGATTTTCACTCATTGAAAACTTTCCACTTTTGAACATCAGTGTTGAGCACAGTTGTTTAATTCGTCCGCCCATTGGAGATTTTTTCTGTAAATTTTCATCTTCATCTTCAATATCACATGATAAACTACAATACCCGAGGGACATCCTTGAATCATTCACTTCAAATGGTCCCTGCTCTTCTTCTTTTATTATTTTGCCATCTTGATCAATTCCAACTAATGCTGTTGCCTTACAAACCACACTCGAGGACACACTTAAATCAATCACGTCATCTTGAATTCCTTCTGCAAGAAAATATAATTTGGCATTCGCAATTACTTCTTCCACAATTTTATCTCTTACTTTTACTTCAAACGAAGGTTTCCTAAAATTCTTCTACATGCCATCTCATGTTTGAAAAAATCAGGATTGTAACAGGATAATGCTTTAGATCAACATTAGTATAAGTATAGAGCGGATAACATACGATATTTCACATCCTATAAATAATATAATTTATTGCAGTTTAACTAAAGCAATTAGTGGATTTTACTCAGTGCTTACAACTCACCAGTATCGTCTCGTTCCCATTGTTTCAGCTGAGCTTTTGCTGCCAACCGGTGAAAACTGAAATTAGAATCACGGACTATTTTGCAGTCTTTTTCTCCAATTTCACAAGCAAGTTCCTTCTCTCCTATTTTACCAGTTATTTTTATCGATTTTATCTGTGAAGAAACAAAATCAGTGTTTCTAAATGGAACACGGAACTTACTCGCCTAAAGTTTAGTGATGAGTAAAAAAACCAATCAAGTTAATTTGGAAACTTCCACATTCCAGTTGTCAATTAACAAAGAATCTAAGCATGCATTATAGGTTAAAGGAAATGACAATATAATAAAGTTAAATTTAACGCATTACCTGGTTCCTATTAATTAAAATTCAAATACTGTACAACACGTGATATGATTAAAATAAGTTTATATAACAGTTTATCCTCATTTCACCCATATTTATATTTTTAAACCATGAAATGGTACCAAAATAAATTACCTCTAAACTACTAAATTACCTCTGTTTTTGGCAGAACCCTCGCGTACAGAATAAGATGCTGCCCTCCAAAAACAACTGGAGGAATTTTAGGCACAAGCGAGTGTGTTTGTGGAGGATTTAATTCGCAGTTCACTCTCAAATCTTTCACATTATCCTGCAACATACTTGCAACGAGCCCCATCACCTAAACGGGAGATGAAATGGAGTTATGTCAAAGGTATTTTGATGAATATTTTCCTCCTGGTAGACCAATTATTTTGTGGATATTTTCAAGACAAATTAATAACATGTAATGTCTGAGATTATTAATTATTTCGCCTCAGCTGAAATAGATTATCTTCCAACGTATGATTTAATGTTTAATACATATTGTGAAGAAGAAATACAAACAAATAATCTGGTCTTCATTTTGTAGCAAAAGTAGCATAGAACATCGTCAGAGTAAATTGTTCATTCAGTATTCTTGCGTGGTACATCGCCTTCGAATGAAGTTTGGTAGGATTTTTTATGTCTTCATTCTCCATGATCTCGTAATCATGGGGACAATTATGATCCAAAATAGCCATAAATACGTTTTGTTCCCTCACTAACTTTTCCTCATTTTGAGCTTTCTGGGAACTTATGAACACTACTACTGTAGTCTATCTAATGAGGACAGCATTGATTTTTGGGCAATGTCCACACTGAATACGAAAGGTGTTTAAAATGAGGCCAAAGCTGATCATAATGATCAATTTTAACATGGTTTTAGCCATGTTTTTATATATATGTATATTGTTATGTATGGGAGTGAATCATAAGATTAATTAATTACTGGTTATTAATTAAACCACAAATGAATTGTTCATGCAAACTAATAAATTGTATTGTATGGATAATTGTTCATATAAACATATGTATGAATAAGTATGGTAAATACCAACAATAACTATCAAACGAAACGTAGGCATTCGGACGTGGATTTCCTCTACGTTCACCCCGAACAAAGCGTCGTTATTCGTCAAGGGAGGCGAGAACAGTTCGGGCATAAACGAAGTTTTATAAATTCTTAAAACACATGCATGTTAAAACACTCATGTAATTTGGGGAGAAGGACATGAATTTAATTGTCTATTCAGTTCTAAATAATTCGGTTAAAAATAACCTATGAAGGATACCCCGATACCAGGGAAAATAAATTAATATAGAAAGTACATTTACAAGCAAAACGCAGCCATTCGGACACGTGGATTTCGACTCGCCTCAAAAGAGAGAGGATATGAGAAAAGGGTAAAAAACAGCTTAGGGCAGTGTGTCTCGAAGCTTTACATAAAACGGGTCGCGTGAAAATCCTGTGTCTAAAATGAAACAAAATTGGATTAAAATTCCTTTCGAACTTAACTGAAGTTCGTACCAAAGATATTGTGTGTGGCATAACGTACCATTGTTCCGACTTAAGCATAAATTACCCGAAAAGCAAACGGGTTGGCTTAAATAAAATAAGACGTAAAAATTGTCTCTCCATAAAAGTACACGTCCCGGTGAGCTAGAAGCGTTCGCGTCAGTTAAAGATTCAAAAGAGTCTACCCTCCAACTTCCAAAAGGAAAAAACGGACTTAGCTCAAATAAGACGTAAAATTGTCTCTCCTTAAAATTCCTCTTAGAAAACGTGAGAGAAACAAAGCTCTTCGCAGTAAACCTATACGTACGTAATTACAAGAATTAAAAACCATACACAAAAAGGGGTTTACATCTACAAGATAAGCATTTGACGTTTTGTAATTATTGAAATTATACATTCCTTTTTATTCTCTTATCTTATACATTATACCCAGTTATTTAATGGTCTTGTATTAATATTGAATCTCAGAATTCTTAAGACAAAGGTTAATTGTCTTAAACATTTTTTATTTAAAGGAAGTAATTGATGTTAAAGTCCATATAAAAGGCTGGGTAGAGACCCAATCGTTGTTCTAAAGTTAAGTCAATTAAAATTGTATTTTAAAATTGTAGTATGTGCGCGATTAATCAACTTTTATGACCTGGCATATTACAAGAGAACTGTATTCAATTCAATGGCTACCAATTGTAGATTAAAATTGTCTATGAGTCAAAGGTAAAGTGTGTGTTTATGCATTTTAATTAATTGACTTATGATTAAGTATCATTCTTTTCATGGTAATTGATTCCATGCCAAAGCATTTGGCCCACAGTCATATGTTGACTGATTTATGTTAATTCTAAATATCAAATTCTTGAAGTAAGAATTAATGTCTCAAATGTCATTTCCATAAACAAATTTTTATTACTGTCAAAATTGTTATTTGCATTATAGTTGATTTTAAGGTCTTGAATATACTATTTTTGTAAGAGGTGTATAATTATCCCCTAAACAAAATTGACAGGAAAGTATAAAAAGAATATATATAATCAGATATATAAAATCTTGGGTAAAACGTATATGACGTGGTTTAAATGACATCAGGTCAAAGAAAGGTATAATTAATACCAATAAATAAAAGAAAGTATTATATAAAATAAAACACTCGTCGTCATTTTATACGTAACAATATATATATATTAGGGTGTCTCTTATTGGGTAGTCAAAAATTGAAATGTTGAATTATTTTATCTGCGCCCCCTAAAATAGTTCCATTTAGCATAAAAACTAAAACTTGAAAGTTTGACACAAATTGGCTCATATTTAGGGGTCGCCCCCGGCTAATAAAAATGGTGACCATGGCATAATAGCTCCTGACATATGATTATGCTCATTATACACACAATACCTTCCTTCTTTTTTTAGTTCGATTCGTTTTTATAAGTATAGGCCTTCTTATTTATCATTGATCCTTTTCTAACCTATCCTTGATGTTGTTATAATCCATCCTTTGGTCCTCAATCCTTCTTTATCCCAATCCTTTTTCTCCTATCCAAAATCCTTCCTGGCTCTTTTTTTATATACAATCAGCAATGAAGCATTGCACCAAAAAAAAAACCATTAGTTTAATATATAGAGATAAATTCAAAATGCCAGTGCTATTTAGATACTTTAATTACTTTAATTAGCATTATTTCCTTATACAACATTTATTTAATATACAATGATTATACAATATGGTGTATTTTAAGGTGCGACCTCATTGATGGTTATTTTTTGAGAAGAACAGTTTTTGATGGAACTGGGTGACTCTGGCGGTGTTTTGCAACAATTTGGAGCAGGAACTGGAGCTGCTCTTCCCCCACTGTCAATTTCTTATTCAGCTCTTGAACTAAAGCTACTGCACGTTCTGCCTGGTCATTTACAACAGATAGAGCTGCAACAATAGCTCTGGCCCTTAAATATTCACAGTTGGATGTCCAAGTGCTGGGTGCCTTGTTCAGAAATCCTTCTGGCAAATTCAGCTTAGTAAAGAATTCTCTAGTATTTCTTGTAACAAGTTGGTGTAGTCCTTCACCAGAGCAGAAAGTCGATTCAGGAATCCGAGGACGCTTGGATGGTCTATCAGTGGACTCATCTTCTAATGCCTTTACCATGCGTTTCTTTACATCTGTAGTAATTCGCTCATCAAAGAAAGCAAGACCAACTGCTTCTTCAGACAGGTACCATAAGTGGTTAGAGAGCTTTTTTTTAGTTGCATCAGAAATCTTTTTGTTAGGATAATTAATCAATGACCTCATAAGGAGCCAGTCATTAAATGGTGTTTCAATAGGGAGTGAGGATGTTGTCCAAGCCTTCATATAGATGAGAACAGAAAAAAGGGAAAGATCTCGAATTCCTCGTTCTTCAGTCTTAGTCATCTTTAACTGGTTTCGAAAAAGCCACATCTTGATAGAATAGAGCGCTTTGGACATCCAGCGAGCTCGATGCATGGCACCTGGTGCACGAAACTTGATGCCTTTATTGGGGACACCTCCAAGAAAGATGATGGACAGATCCAAAAGTTCTTGATAGTCATCCCGTAGCATAGGTGCCTGGGATCTAGCAAACTGAATTAGTTCAGTTTTAGACTGGATAATTGCTTCTTTAGTAATCGTGTCTGTCTCACCTGCTTGGAACTGGCTTTGATCAACAGAAGTCCAATTGTCACGAAAACGCTTAAAGATCAATATCTCTGGACCAGTTGATGTAGATCCCAATGTTGCTTCAAATGCAGCTCCCAACAATAAATCTAAAACATGGTGTCTACAAGGCAAGTACACAACATCATGTCCCAATTTTGCTTCAATGAGAGCACAGGCTCCACTATATTGTCCCGTGTTTGAAGCTGTTGTATCGAAACAAATTGCTTTTACTCTCTCTGTAATTCCCCATTCATTCAGGCAGTTAAAGACGGCTTCAGCTTGTGCTTCTCCAGTTGAGTTTGGGATTTTGGGGACACCAAGCAGCTGTTCAACACCAGGTCCTGACACAAGTACTGGGAGACGATCAATGTGCTTGTGCGAGGTGAGGTCCTCCATCATCTTACCATCCCAGTGGATTGTCATAGAACATTCTCCATGGAAATGCTCCTTAAGTTCTTTAGCATGACGAGCTCGGTTCTTATTTCGAAGGCGATGGATAGAATGTTGGTTTATGTTGTAATCTGAAGCGTCCAAACCAAAGCTTTTAGCTGCCTCTGCGAGGATAAATGTTGCCTTTCTAGAGGAAATTTGTGTACGATCCAGGGCAGCAGACATCTGAATAGTCATGATGTTTTTCATGCCTCGTTTTTTCTTAGATTTTGGTAAAGCACAAGCTCCTTTGGGCTCCTCCTCCTCATTCTCACTTTCATCAGTGTTGCTGGAAGATGTGGAAGAAGCCAGTACAACTTGACTAGTAGACGCCTCCATCAAAGATTCTGACTTTCTTTTTCTCTCTGCCTCAGCTTCCAACCGTTTGACTGCATTTTTTGTGCGGTGAAGATGTACAGTGTCCACACCACCGATTGAGCCAGGACGACCTTTTTGTCTTTGCAGTTGAAGGAACTCCCAGTCCTCACGATTCTTGATCAGCTTCTCAGCGTCTCCATGGGCGATGTCAAAGAGATCTTCCAATCGCTCTACAAAATCAGCCTCCTTGGTTTTATGGCTCTGGCTTGTTCTGGAAGCATGCTTCTTTAAGCAAGTCCATTATCTCTAATATATTCATTTAATTGAATTCATCATAAATATGATGATTAATTAATTAAAAACATATGTTTAGTATACTTGACAACTGCTAGTAATTTCAAATATTAATTGCATAAATAATAGCTATATTTTATGAACTTTAATAAGCGGGGGCGACCTCTGAAAATTGTTCAATCCAAACAAAATTTTATATGTGATGTTTTTTCAACCAATGGAACTGGTTGAGGGGGCGCAACCTAAAAAAATCAACACTTCGAAAATAAGAGACACCCTAATATATATATATATATATATATATATATATATATATATATATATATATATATATATATATATATATATATATATATATATAGGTCATCCCATAAGTAATGTCGTTTTTCACGATAGATTAAGTTTAAACTAGTCCTACTCGGTTTAAGCATAAATTTTCCGAAGGTTATATCTAAGAGGAGATCTATCGTGTTTCGCTACATACTTTACAGACCTTGACCAGTGAAGGCGTGTGTTTTGCTTTATGTGAACCCCTCATAAACATGGGGGTATCAGAAGAGCATATCAGGCATATAATGCTTTACGAGTTCAAAAAAGGGAATAGTGCTACTGAAACAACGCGAAACAGTCAGGACGTTTATGGCAACGATATTCTACATGTGAGGAAATGTCAAAGATGGTTTCAAAAGTTTAGGAATGGTGACTGCTGTTTGACAGATGCAGCACGCTCTGGACGCCCTGCTGAGTTTGATGATGACCTGCTGTTAGCCGCACTTGAAGAAGACTGTTCAACAACTGTCGAAGAATTGGCCCAGAAACTCAATTCATCCCCGTCCACCATCCATTGACATTTGCAACAACTCGGGAAAGTGCCTAAGTTAGGAAAATGGGTGCCACATGAATTGTCGGTCGACAATCTGAGGGTGCGGGTAAACATTAGCACAGCTCTTCATTCCCGTGAACTCCAAGATCCGTTTTTGCACCGTTTAGTGACTGGTGATGAAAAGTGGATACTGTACCAGAATGTTAAGCGCCGTCGACAGTGGGTTTGTGCCGGAGAACCAGCGACACCACAGCCAAAACCAAATCTTCACCCTCGGAAGGTGTTGCTTAGTGTTTGGTGGGATAAAGGTGGTGTAATACACTTTGAAACCTTACCACACAACCAAACAATCACCGCTCAAGTCTACTGTCAACAACTGGATCGATTGAACACTGCACGAAAAGAAAAGAGACCTTCTTTGGTTCATCGAAAAGGAATCGTGTTCCACCACGACAACGCACGTCCTCATACCACTCGGATCACTTCTGCAAAAATTGAGGAGCTTGGGTGGGAAAAACTTCCACATCCTCCATATTCTCCAGACCTTGCGCCTTCAGATTATCATCTCTTCAGGAGTCTGCAAAACTATCTTGACGAGAAACAGTATACTTCTTTAGATGACCTGCACACCAGTCTTTGTACGTTTTTTGCCTCAAAACCGCCTGAATTTTATAAACATGGCATTGAAAAGCTTGTAGGACGTTGGCAGAGTGTCATTGATTCCGATCGAAAATATATACTAGATTAAAAAGTTTCAGTCGAGTTTTTTTTTTGTCCTTCAAATTTTCAAATTCCGATCTAAAAAACGACATTACTTATGGGATGACCTGATATATATGCAGTATATACACATACATATATACAGTATATATATATATATATATATATATATATATATATATATATATATATTACACACAAACAGTATGTGGGGTGGACATCAAAACCGTGCTGCTTATCCAAGTTAAGTGTTGTACTTGAAGATGCGTCCAAGTTGTAAAGTCATTTAACAAATTTTAAAAGAAAATTGCAAATTATTATGAAACAATAAGTGCCGAATTGCGCGCGCGCACACACACGTCTCATGCGATAATGACAGCCACTTTCTCATAAAATCCTGTTATATATATATATATATATATATATATATATATATATATATATATATATAACAGGATTTTATGAGACGTGTGTGTGTGTGTGTGTGTGTGTGTGTGTGCGCGCGCGCGCAATTCGGCACTTATTGTTTCATAATAATTTGCAATTTTCTTTTAAAATTTTTTAAATGACTTTCCAACTTGGACGCATCTTCAAGTACGACACTTCACTTGGATAAGCAGCACGGTTTTGATGTCCACCGCACATACTGTGTGTGAAATATATATACAGGGCGTCCCAAAAAAATGTATACACACTTTAAATAATTATAAAGGCAGTGTTTATTAAAATACATTTCATTTTCAAAATGTAATAGAATCTACAGACATTATTTAATTGTTCTGTCAACGCCTGTTTTCAAACTGACGTCCGTTCTGGTCCAGGCACTGCTGATAACGCGAAGCAATGGAATCGCAAACATCACGAAACATTTCGTTTGGTATTTGTGTGCATTCTCGTTCAATGGCTGCTCTCAATTCAGCGACTGTTGCAGGTTTTATAGCGTAGACTTTGTCTTTTAAGTATCCCCATAAAAAAAAGTCTAGTGGTGTGAGGTCTGGTGAACGCGGAGGGTATTCTACGAAACCCCTTCGTCCAATCCACCTGTTTGGCAAGATCTCATCAAGGTAGGATCTAACATCGCGATGGTAGTGTGGGGGTGCCCCATCTTGCTGAAAATAAAACTCCTCATCTTCAAAGTCCTCTCTAATGCTTGGCATGACAGACTGTCGCAGCAAGTTCAAGTAAACGGGACCAGTCACAGTAGCGTCAAAGAAGAGTGGTCCAATTAATCCTCTTGATGATAATCCGCACCACACTGTAACTCCTGGTAAATTAACATGATGTTCCACCATAACATGCGGATTCTCAGGTCCCCAGTAGGTGCAATTGTGGCGGTTAATTGAACCATTTAATTTAAATTTAGCCTCATCACTCCACACAATCTTTGTTGGAAAGTGTGCATCTTCTACACATCGTGCCAAGTACCACTCGCAATACTCCACTCTTCGGTCCGGATCATCTTCACTAATAGCATGGACTAATCTTGGAATGTAACTTTTCCATTGACAGCGCTTCAAAATGCGTTGGACAGACGATTTTGAAATTCCTACCTCACGACTCGCTTGCCGCACAGATTTTCTTGGACTTTGGTGATACGTTTCCAGTACTCTTTCTTGCTTTGTGGGGCTTGTCGATGTCCGTGGTCTTCCGGAACGCTTCTTGTGGACATTCTGAACAGTTCCATCGGCTTCAAACTTATCTCTAATTCGAGTGATGGTAAGTCGCGTTGGTGGATCTGTTTGAAACTCCCTCCTAAACTGTCTTTGCACTTCAACTGCGTTTTCACACTTCCAGTAGCATTTTAGAATGAATTTCCTTTGTTCAAAGCTTAGTCTGACTGCCATTATTAATTCTAATGGGTTTAACCTGGAAAGAAAGAAACATCAATTGAGCTATCAGCTGTTAAAGTGTGTATACATTTTTTTGGGACACCCTGTATATATATATATATATATATATATATATTATATATATATATATATATACATATATATATATATATATATATACTGTACAGGGTGTACATAAAGTCAGGATCTATTTTTGTGAAGCACTTGGAAATTATATGGAATTCAATCATAAAATGATAAAGTGGTAACATTTATTAAATAATTAAGAGTAGGATTCGACGTGACGCCCATCAGTATCCCTGCACAGCTCAAATCGTTCCGCAGCATTTCTAAACACATTCTGGAGCATTTGCGGGGTTATGTTATCTGCAGCAGTTCGTATACGTGTACGTAAGTTTTCAAGACTCGTAATCTTCGTCTGATAGACGTGCGATTTGACAAAGCCCCATGCAAAGAAATCTAAAGGGGTTAAATCTCGTGATCTCGCTGGCCAAGGTCTGTTGCTTCCGCGTCCGATCCAGCGATTTGGAAAACGTCCATTTAGATAATCCTGAACAATTTTGGCATAGTGACAAGGAGCACCATCATGTTGATAGACGACGGTACTAACAATCCTATCCCCGTCGTCTATCAACATGATGGTGCTCCTTGTCACTATGCCAAAATTGTTCAGGATTATCTAAATGGACGTTTTCCAAATCGCTGGATCGGACGCGGAAGCAACTAAAGACCTTGGCCAGCGAGATCACCAGATTTAACCCCTTTAGATTTCTTTGCATGGGGCTTTATCAAATCGCACGTCTATCAGACGAAGATTACGAGTCTTGAAAACTTACGTACACGTATACGAACTGCTGCAGATAACATAACCCCGCAAATGCTCCAGAATGTGTTTAGAAATGCTGCGGAACGATTTGAGCTGTGCAGGATACTGATGGGCGTCACGTCGAATCCTACTCTTAATTATTTAATAAATGTTACCACTTTATCATTTTATGATTGAATTCCATATAATTTCCAAGTGCTTCACAAAAATAGATCCTGACTTTATGTACACCCTGTATATATATATATATATATATATATATATATATATATATATATATATGCTAGAATGTCCGCTGCACCTTGCGCAGCAAAATTCCCCAGAAACAACTTAGAGATGGACTGGGAGGGCCGAGTGTGTTACTAAAACTTTACCTGGTTCTACCATAATGTGTATACTTAACTTGGTGCAGATTATCCTAGCTGTTTAGGCGTGTATAAACAAAGATCATCAGACAGACAGATATCATCCCATATATACTTACTTTGTGTTACTTTGTGGTTCAGGATCGACCTGCGGTCGACCCCTCTGTAGCATCCCGCCTCATTTGCGGGGTTTGGTGAAGGAGGGAATTGCTGTCTGATCTCCTCCTGCCTTCGTAGCCAGCCACGCATGGCTGGTCAGGGACTTTGCACAGGAATCTGTCCAGCTGGTTCTTAAAGTTATTCAGGTCAGTGTGCTGGCGATTCCTTACTTCTCTCGGTAGGGCATTGAAAAGCTTTGGGCCTCGTATTCTGAGGGTATTTTTCATCCTCATTTTCATGGCCCCCTGTCCCACAGCAGCTGGGACTGTACAAAATCTGCCTCTTCTCTCATTCTAGTTTGTTTCTATTTCATTTCTAAGGTTAGGGACAAAGCCCTCAAGTATTTTCCATATGTATATTATTGTGTACCGCTCTCGCCTTCTTTCGAGAGAGCAGAGTTTCAGAGATTGTAGTAGAGATCAGTAGTCTTCACCTCCCATTTCTTCTATCTTAGACGTGAAAGTCCTTTGTATAGCTTCAATGTTCGCAATGTCTCGTTTTCTGTATGGGCTTGTGAGTACTGAGCAATACTCAATTATTGGTTGGACTAGGCTCTTCCATAATTTGAGCATGATGTTTGCTTTTCTGCTGCGGAAGCTCCTCTAGATGATCCCATTATTTTTCTAGCCGTTGTAATTTTGATGTTGTAGGGCTCTCTGAATTCTGTATCCGACGACATTATTACTCCCCGATCCCTGACTTGTAGATTTGGTGTTATATGTTTGTCTTGCAGAGTTTTGTACCTTTTATTCTGCAGCTCCTTGTTATTACCATATCTTAGAAGTTAGAATGTTTCTTCGTTGAATTTCATAGTGTTGTCTTCTGCCCACTGGAATAATGTTTCAATGTCGTTTTGTAATTTTCTTATGTTACCTTCGTTGAATATTTCCTTATATATCTTTGTTTCATCTACAAAACATGATACAGTACTGTCCTTAATATCTGCATCAATATCTTCAATCATTATTATGAACAGCAAGGGAGCTAATATTATGAACAGCAAGGGAGCTAATACTGTCCCTTGTGGGACAGAGCTCACGGCTTCCAATTTAACTCCGTTTACCACCAATCTGTTCTTTGCCGCAAGAAATTAAAAATCTATCTTCCTAGCTTTCCAGTAATTCCTGTATTCTTAAGTTAGTGTGCAATGATTCCATGGTCACATTTATCGAAGGCTTTAGCAAAGTCCGTATATTATATCTATGGTTTTTCCTCGACACAATGTTTCCAATATTTTCTCCTGGTGGTCTAGTAGCTGTGATAGGCATGATCTTCCAGCCCTGAGCCATGTTGATTTGGGTTGTACATGTACAATGTACAAGTCTTTTTCTTGTAGGTAGTAGATAGTTTTGCCTCTAATTGGTAGAACAGGAGAACTGGTAGAACAGGAGTGCCGAATTCAACCAACTTATTGAGGAAACCTTGTTGAATGTTTAACTGCTGTAAATCGTTGGTAATGGCTAAATATGATTGACTCAAAGTTTAAAGTGGTTTACTGAGCCGTCGTTCACTCTAAAGGATGGTTCAAAGCGGCAACAGTAAAACAATTTATACTAAGTTGAATTATCCAGAACTCTCATCTTCAGTGAAGAAGTTAGACACTCCTTAGTAAAGTCACCTAAACACATTAGTTTCATCATGAAAGACCACGATGAATTTAAATGGTTTCGCGGTTGATGAGGAAGATCATTGACAAGGACGATGACATCTTTACGAATAATGTTCAAATGTTTGAAGCGCTTGAATCCCATTGCGTTCACATCCGATTTGTGGAAAGGCAAACAGAAACATTCCAAGAATTGTTTTTATGGATTCTCCCTCTCAAGAATCAATTATTTTGGCTACAAGACAAACGAAATTATTTCATATATTCCATAAACCTCAATTCGATTCCTTAAAATTAAATAATTACTAAATTCATAAATTTTCTACGACATAATTGTCGATAGCGAGGCACAAGAGTATTTAACCTTAGTTTGCAGTTGATTATTGTGAACGACCATTTCATAGCGCCCTCTGCCAGCCTCGGCAATTCCTTGAACCAAAGCCGTCGACGCGCCATCTCCGATTCCGACCGAAAACACTCGGGTTTCGTCAGCATGTTGAGAAACTAAGTCGAAAATCTGTGACTGATTCCACACAGCTCCATCAGTCAAAACAATCATCTGGAATTGGTAAATTTAATGTTCAAATATATGCTTATTTGTTCTTCTTTTATCGTTATATGATTTAAAATATAATTTTTAAAGTGCAATATATCACAGTCATATGATGAAGCAACTATGATACATTCAAATCTGGCCACATACTTTCTAAACAACCTCAAACATTATTACGATGCGATAATTTTTAACACAAATTCTTTGACAAAAATAAATAAATTTAAACTTGATAATCTTCCTATTAATCAGACAATTTACATTATATTAAAACGTTTTATATTAACTAATAAAGTTATTAATATCATAACAATTAAAAGTGTAAAATGTATCATCAAATTAAAAATCAGTCGTCACACCACGTCCACCTTTTTTTTATACAGAAAATATATACTTTGAAAGAGAATTTTCAAGTTTGTTGAATACTTTACTCGCAAAGTGGGTAGTCTATAGGAGTCCTATATACAAACATTAAAATTCCGACAGCGGTGTCAGAATAAACTCTTAAATAGCCAAAATTTCTGTAATGGATTTTAGACATGTTTCTAGTGTAAATTAAAGGAAGAAGAAATAGAAGAAACAGGGTCCATATCAGAGCAATTTAGCAGACAGGCAGGCAATACATTTTCAGAACTCCAACAAAGAGAACAACACAAAATTGCAGACGAAGGATAAACACAAAATAACAGAGAATGTTCTTTTAATAGATTCACAGTAATAACTGCATCTACACACAATAAAACCAAAAGTTAGCAGCTGACGAGGAAGCTTCTAGCAGTGGCTGTATCCTCCAGCGCGGGACACTTCAGCGCGTCAACGTCAACGCGAAGAAGAGGCGACGTCAAACCGAAGACATCAACACGCTGGTGGCCAAACTTCTTCAAATCTCCGTGCAGCGGGCTGTCTACGGTTGGCCAGACTGGCAGTCGACGGCCTGCTGCGTGGCACGGTCAGAGTGCCGATCGGCTCCCGGGGCCGGACCTATACCAGCGTGCTATTTTTTCATTTACGGGGTGTAATTGCGTGCCAGACGTGCTCCCCGGACTACTCTTACTCTCCGGCGACATTAAGACTAATCCAGGCCCCACTACAACTTACACACGTCACCATATACAAAGACAGACACAATAGGACCATGAGACACATACAGAAGCATAATATTAACATATTACAGTACAATGTAGATGGCTTCACAAACAAAATCATGCAGCTTAGGGAATTCTTACACAAACAAAACATTCATATAGTACTTATACAAGAAACAAAACTAAAACGCACACACAAAACACCCACCATCCCTGACTTCACGGCGATCAGTCAAGATCGTACTTGGGGTCACGGGGGTGGACGCATCACTTACATACGTAAAAGCATTAGCTACACTGATGCCACCCAAAACATTACAAACACAATCCAAGCAGATAACACGATAGAAATACAGACAGTTAACATTAAAACGCGCGCAAAACACAACACCACACTCATCAACATTTACATCCCACCAGATAGTTCACCTCAGGTGCCAGCCAATTACAATCTACAGTTACACAATCTGGTATCTCTCACTAATGTCATCTTAGGAGGAGACTTCAACGCTAAAGACACTAGTTGGTACCTGCACAACCAAAAACCACCAGATGCGCCAACATAGCCACACAACTAAACAGCCTCTTCATTCTTAACAATACAGAAGAACATACACACATACCACATCAAGCAGGATACTCAAACTCCTTCCCAGACATAGCGTTTGTTCCCCCTCACTAACAACACACACACACACTGGAGAACAGAAAACAACTGTCATCAGACCACCTGCCCATCATCATTACAACACGTTCTACACTCTGCCCCGACAGCCTTAGGCACACTTACAGAAATTACAAGAAAGCTGATTGGGAACAGTTCAAAATACAGACTGAGGAACAATTCACCACATTAAACGGCACACCCATTATAAACATCAATACAACACTCAAGACATTTAATCAGGTCATCAATAATGCAAACAAATACAGACCCAAGGGCAACATTAGGAAATACAACCCAAATTACACTAGAGAAATAGCCCACCTCATAAAGCAACGTAACAACCTCAAACATAACACACAAACACCACACACAGAAGCCATAAAACAGCAGATACAACAGCTCAACATAGAAATAAACAACAAACTTAAAGAAAAACAAAGAGAAACATTTAGGGAATTCATAACACAAAACCACTCCACAGATACATCCAGGCTATACAAGACTATAAACAGCATTACCCACTCTAACAGCGGCATTCACACCTCACACGCGGCTATTTGTCGCAGCCAAAATAATATCCCAACATATACACAACAAGCTAACATTCTAGTTAATCACTACGCAAAGATAAGTCACTTAAACAGAATCAACAACCAGAAACACGCAGACAGAAAAACAGCCAGACACAAGAAAATCTACAGACTCGACACGACCATTACATCCTTCAATACAGACCAGACCACCAAGATCATCAAAAACATTAAGAATTCGAAGGTTACTGGACCAGACAACATATCTAACATCTAACATACACCTTAAACACTTGGGCCCACAGGGAATACTAGCTTTCATAAACATCAGCACATATTCATACAAACACTATATTATTCCTAACATATGGAAACAAGGTAAAATTATTACACTACTCAAACCAAACAAAAATCGAACAGAACCAGCTTCCTACAGACCACTATCGCCTTCTCAACATGGATTCAGACCCCACCACTCAACCACGACCTTACTCACTAACCTCACGCAGCATATCATGGATGGCATCAACTCTAGACGACCAGCTCAATGTACTCTATTAGCAACAATAAACATTAGTAAAGCATTTGATGCTATCACACGCTTCCCTCTCATAAACAAAATACTCAACACAAACATGCACAATAACACCAAACGGTGGCTGAGCAACTATCTTTCAGGAAGATACTCACATGTCACATTTAATGGCAAGTCATCCAAAAACAAGCTTTTTCCAAACGGGGTCCCTCAAGGCTCTGTTCTCCCACCAACACTGTTCAACTTATACATGCATGACAGTCCAACACCCATAAATAACAAGTTTACCTTATCATCATATGTAGATGACATCACTCTAACATCCACCCATAACAACATCGACACCACTAAATAACCTACAAACATACATAAACAGTATACAAGACTGACTGACACACACAATAGACTCAAAGTAGCGCCCACAAAATCAATCACCACCTTGCTAACAAGCAACACAAAAGAACACCAGATAACTCCACAACTTACACTAAACAACGATAACATTCCCCACACTCACAGGACCAAAATATTTGGGGGTCACATACAACACATCATTATCTTTTGCGAACCACATTCAGGACATTAAAGACAAATGTACGTCAAGACTTAACACGCTTAGGGCACTAACAGGCACAAACTTTGGACACCAGCAGGAAACAACATCACTCATAGAAACAATATATTCGCTCAGTTATGGGCTATACTAGCCCATGCTGGGCGCCCATTATCTCACACACATAAACACCTTACAGACAATACAAAACAACGCACTTCGTATCATTACAGGATGTACTCAAACAACACCAATAGAACACCTGCACACAGAAACAAAAATACTGAAAATTAGGGAACATTTAGAATGAGGGGAACACAATTCATGGCACCAGCGACAACTAACCCACAACACCCTTGCCACTACATGTACAATCATGCACCAACACCTCGCACCATTAAGGTAACACCAGAGACACATTATACCCAAATATCCCATTCCATACCACGCCCCACAGACATCACACAGTAGAGAAAACACACACAACACACACACCTATCCCACAAAGCACTGACACGACTCGGTCCGAATGCGGTCCTAGGTGCGAAGCCGCCACCCATTGACAGGTCAGAGACCAGTCTGAGCAGATCGGATCGCGTTAACTTAGCACGATTCCTATGTGGACATCACCCCAACTTACAGACATATAAACACAGACTAGACAACTCCACAGACGACACCTGCCACCTGTGCCAGGACACACCACAAACATTTGAACACATTATGACAGACTGTACCGCTCTAGCACAACATAGAACACAACACAACATCACTAGTGCGCTGAACCTCTGGTCCACTCCGGAGAGGAAGATCGGTTACCTGCGTGCCGCCGGCTTGATCGATCAGGGTGGGCTGATCGGCTAACCAACAACAAGAAGAACAACCTATTGTAAATCTAACCGGTTGACGCTGTCAACTAAATAATTTCATAGAAACGATTTTAACCTGGAATTATTAAGCAAGTGAGGCTAACTTTTACTTTAACTCCAGAATCTTTTGTCGGATTTACTTATAAATGCGTGTATTTGAAATGTTTCCAATTTATACTGGTCGCCCATAAATGGTTAAGCTCACGAAGCGCTTCGATTTTGAGTGCAGATTTACAAATTTGGTCTCACTGGCTTTCGATGTGAAGCTAAAAGTTTTGATGACTGGTATTTTTGTATAATTTATGGTCTCATTGGTTTTTCCTCGATTTAACAAAGAGTACGAAAATTTGTGCAAACGTGGCCTGACTAGATATAGGTAGGATTTGGTCTTCTATTTTACTTCTCCAAAGGCAGTTAGATAATACGTTTATTGCTTTATTTTAAACTGATGCATGATTGGTATAAAAATTTCAGTAGGTAAAAATTGTCGGATGTTCAGGAACGCATACTGTCCAGGAATCTTACAAGTGTACCAAACAATGTACACACCTACCAGTACCACCACCTTGACCAAATGAAGTGTGTAACTACTAATTTTTTAGCATTAAATTAATTTTGAGGTTGAATATAATACATGTTAGAAAATCTCGAAGAGGAAGAGCCATTGTTGTTCCAAGGCGATATGATGACTAAGCTGATTGATTGAGTGATGCAGCATTGCTTGTATATATTAAGTTAAGGTGTGTGTGTGTGTATATATATATATATATATATATATATATATATATATATATATATATATATATATATATATACATCTCATAATTGTAAGGTTAGTGAAAAATTCACTTAATTTAGAGCTAGCATTTTTGGGCTCTTGTGGCATCATTGTTTGGGCACTCTTGTGGCATTTTTTTGGAGCACTACGCATCCTGCCTACTCGTTTGTTGAATGCGGCACTTACAGGGCATGGTCTTATAGAGAGCTCTCTTGCAATTCAGTTTGGTTGTTTAGATCTATACAAGATTGTTGCATCGTGCAATGGTGCAGGTTGTGTTGTTGTTGCAAGGTTTAGAAAGAAGACCATAAATAGTGCCCCCTTTGTTTTTTATCTTAATTTTATGCAACCGAGGCCTAAGGTAGGCCCACATCGAGTCAGCAACCCTGAGGTAGGACCTAATAGGACCTCCAAGTCCGTAAGTTTTTAGTCTAGCTTAACTTGGGCTGTAGGTTAAACTGGCCCTTCAGAACTTGGCCGTTCACAGCTCAGCTGGGATTCTGAACCCAATAAAAAAAAAATAACAATACGAGTATTAGTTGAGCTATAACTTTCCCATGTTAAATTAATTCTGAAATAAGTATCAACTCCATATTTTGGATGACGTAGTGTATTCAGTATGTTCAAACTAGTGATGTAGCGGTTGTCCGCAACTGCAACCGCATTTATCAGTGCGGTTATTTCGGTTGTTTGAGGATATCTTCTTACTAGGGGAACCAAATGCTGTTCTTGTCATGCCTCCATTCAAGGGTGCAAAAAGTAAAAGTTTGCTACGCCCAAATTGCGACATGTCTAAATTGCTACTTGGACTGGTTAGATAGATACATTATGTAATAACTTACACTTATCAGCATTATTTTAATTATATTTAATAAAGCAATGATGTATAATTACTGTTCATAAAAAAAGATAAAAACAATTTTTTTTTATTAGAAATTAGGCAACCTTCACTACCAAGTTACAAACTAAACTAAAGCACCAGCTTCAGTATCTGTTCAGACACGAGTGAGGGTGGTTGTGTTGCGCTAGCTCTCCGTCGCTACCTTTGTAACGTTACGTTCTTCAACCCATTAGTAAAATGTTAGACTGTGTGGTGGAAAAATCATGGAGCGATCTACGAGTGCAGTGTGGAAGTACTTCTCGAGAGTGTCAAACGATGTAGGGAAGTGTGTCATATGTAATAAGAACTATTCACGAAAGGGAAGGAGTACCACTAACTACAAACACCATCTGCGTTCAATTCACAAGAAAGAATATAATGAAATGATATCTAGCGAAAATGAAGTAATGAATAGTCAAAGAAGAAAAAGGAATCAAAAGTGTCTCTTACACCCCTACAGGAAATGAAGTGTGTAGTGAAAGAAAAGAATCGGACGAGTGAAAGTTGCTTCGAAAAAGTCAAAATTTGGGATGCGAATTATTCCAAATCAAAATCACTGGACTATCGCATAGCCGAAATGATAATAATAGATGACTTGCCATTTAGCCACGTTGAGGATTTAGGTTTCATGAGGCTCATGGCTGAAACAGCTCCACAGTATAAAGTGAAACAGCGTCAGTTCTACACTGATCTTGTGTGCAACGATATCTATGACTTTGTTTCAAAGAAAGTGTTCAAAACTCTTGAGCTTCTAAAAGAATCGAAAGTATCATTGACAACGGATACATGTTCAGACACGTCTGCTGGAGTGTCTTTACTCTCTTCGACATGTCATGCAGTGAATCAAGACTTCAAGAGAACCAATTTGGTGCTCAGCGTAATGCCACTTGAAGATCGCCATACCGGAGAATACTTGTCAGAAAAATTTGAGCAGATGTTTCACAAGTGAGATAATGCCCATTCATTCATCTATTGTGTAATGCGCGACTCAGGAGCAAACATGATAAAAGCTTTGTTTCTCACTGGCGTCCATAATATCGACTGCACTGTTCATAAACTGCAACTTGTAATCAAAAGTGGATTAACCTCACAAAAATCTCTCAGTGACTTGTTAGCTAAACTTCAATCCATCGCTACTCATTTCAACCATTCTACGATGGCGCAGAATGAGTTAAAAAAATTCAGAAACGCTTCGATCAACCGGAACTTACATTCATGATGTCGCTACACGGTGGAACAGCACTTATCACATGATGCAGAGAACACTGAAGTTGAGGGAACGTCGACTTCACTCTCTTGTCAAACTGTGTGGCTGTGCTGGAACCATTCGAATCGTCCACAAAAAGATTGAGTAGTTCCACCTCTTCCATATCTGAGGTTATTAGGCGCGAGTAGTATGGTGGAAAAATGGACGAGTCCAATGCAATTGCAAATGGTGCAAGGCACCCCCACCCCCCTTGGTGCCAACCCCCCCCTTTGTTACAAGGGGGGAAACCTCTTGGTGGAGAAGGTGGGACGGCCTCACTCCCCAAAGGGGCAGAGAAAGGAAGAGGGGGAGCCTTTTTGGGGGAGGTGGGACGGCCTCACCCCCCAAAGGGGCAGAGAGAGAGAGAGAGAGAGAGAGATGAAGGGTCTTTGCTTGGCGGTAGCCAAGTTGGCTGATTAGGCGCCCTAGGCACCAGTCCGTCCGGTTGCTGGGAGCCCTAGGCATCAGTCCGTCTGGTTGCTGCCAAATCGTGCGGGAAAAAAGACCACCACCATAGCCAGAAATTTTTTTAACCATGGTGATAGCTACGGCCCAATGACCAGAAAAAAAAATTGGCTTCTAGACCTGGAGCGGGTGGTAACCATGGTGATAGCCATGGGTTGGTATCTATCCATGGTGATAGCCATGGCATAATGATGATAAAAAAGATTTTATATATATATATATATATATATTATATATATATATATATATATATTATATTATATATATATATATATATATATATATATATATATATATATCGGGTGGCCACAAAAAACTTTACTTAATTCAAAGTTTAATAACTGCAACAATTCAAAACTTATGCGATTGAGATTTTGCACACATTAACAGATGGTTATAATCTATAATTGCTGGAATTTTCAAATATATTGGTTCTATAGTTTTGTTACAGTGAACAATTTAAAAGCATATGTCTAAAAATAGCATGCCGAAGAAAATGAATTTGAACTTAACAAAATTTACTTAAACAAATGGTCAATGTGACCACCTCCCTGTTGGTAAACTGCCCTCAATCGCTTCTTCCATGAGGAGATGCACTTTCGAACCTCATCTAAGGTGATATCCTCCCATGCTCTACTGATTTTCTCCTTAAGTTCATCTTCGGTGAATTTGTCTTTCTGGCTGCCGTAAACCTTCACCATGAGGGAATCCCATACTGAATAGTCCATCGGATTACA
This sequence comes from Bathynomus jamesi, assembly GCA_023014485.1. Taxonomy (NCBI): domain Eukaryota; kingdom Metazoa; phylum Arthropoda; class Malacostraca; order Isopoda; family Cirolanidae; genus Bathynomus; species Bathynomus jamesi. The sequence goes on from JAJOZX010009287.1 coordinate 63,685, forward strand.
GTCGGGAGACTGAGGCGGCCATTCATCCTTTTTGATGAAATTAGGGGTCTCTTGCTCTAGATGATTTTGGGTCGCTCGGCTTGTATGGGCGGGTGCCCCATCTTGCTGGAAAATGTAGGGCTCATCAGGATACAGCTGACGACAATCAGGAAGTAACCCATTATCTAACAGGTTGATGTAGCGCTCAGAGTTAACTTTCGTTTCGTTTGTGGCAATAAAATGAATTCGTGTTTTCCCCTTCCATGAAATTCCCGCCGATACCATTACTTTTCTGCTGAATCGTGAGGTTTCATGATAAAGCCTGGAGGGAGGAATGTCCTTTTTCCTTGAACCATAAACCCTGTCATTTTGCCTGTTTTTGGCCACCTCCAACGTGAAATCCTTTTCGTCTGTAAACATAACTTTTTGCACGTCTTCAGCTGAGTAGCGTTCTATATAGGGATTTACAGCGGGTCTTTCTACGCTGTCTTACATTCTGATCACGCCGAGAAACTCGAATTCTCTTGCAGGCCTTCAATTTCAAAAGTTTTACAATCCCTTGTACAGAGGAGCGAGAAATCCCAAGGTCGTACGCAATCTGTCTCTGGGAGCGATGAGTTCCTGGTGTATTCTCCTGGGATTGAATCAGTTCCTCCACGGCAGCCTTATTTTCTTCTGTTGAAACACTTTTGGGCCTGCCGCTGCCGGGTTTTCTAGCTGTTGATCCAGTATCCTTTATCTTTCTTATTAAGTTATAAACACTTTGACGAGTCCAGTTCTTTGCGGGGAATTCTCGGACAATCCTATTTCCATTCCAACCTTTTTCCTTGACACATGCTTCTATGATGGCTTTATCACTTTTACTTAACGTCATGCTGGCGGGGTTTTAGCGGAAAAATAAAAGAAAGCAAATTCACATTAGGTTTAGCCTACGCCAGCGCGCGTGTCATACTACGCTACATTAGGTTTAGTCTACGCTAGCGCACGTACGTCTCAGCTGCACACCAGGCATGCTATTTTTAGACATATGCTTTTAAATTGTTCACTGTAACAAAACTATAGAACCTACATATTTGAAAATTCCAGCAATTATAGATTTATGCATCTGTTAATGTGTGCAAAATCTCAATCGCATAAGTTTTGAATTGTTGCAGTTATTAAACTTTCAATTAAGTAAAGTTTTTTTGTGGCCACCCGATATATACAGTATATGCTTTAAAAGAGAACACACTACATAAATTTTATATTTTAGAAGTACAAACATCAAATTTTATTTTCTATCTTCGTCCATTGTTTGCATAGGTGCGAACTGAAATGCCCCGGGGGTAAAAAAAAAT
>JAJOZX010009287.1:72500-75000 GCA_023014485.1 Bathynomus jamesi
GAAAACTGGTGGAAAGTATGCCTCGACGTGTTGACGCTGTAATAAAAGCAAAGGGTGGACCTACTGGTTACTAAATGCCATAATAAAACCATTTTTCCCCAAAACCATGCGGTGTCCGAATACTTTTGATCATATAGTGTATATACATATATACATATACATTAGGGTGATGCAAAAGTGGGGGAGTAAAATTTTTTTGTTTCAAATTTTTGAGATACCCTCTCATTTGGTTTGATTTGGTGGAAAAATGATCCTGGGGAAATTTCGGGTCAAAATTCGAATATTTGGAGGTCGCGCCCGCCATTTGAAAATTTGCTGATTTTCATGACACCCAGGAGGTACAGCAAGCGTCACGTTACTTTTTTTTTTGAGTGGAAGTTCCCCAGGAGGCCTATCATACCACCTTCCTCTTTTCCATTTGTTCATAAAACAGATACAATATAATAGATATTTACTATATATACATAGAATGGATATACTCGTAAATTTTACTGTTGCGTCAAAGATACGAGAGTTTTCTTAGTTTTGTCCGGAAGCTTCTTCCGATAATTTGATACAACTTGCAGTAGATATTGCTTCTGTTGTTCATCATTGGTAATTAATTTGTTATAATCTTCAATCAATTTCACTCCTCTTTCAGCAATATCATTAACAACTTTCATGTGATTCACTACGTTCTTTGCAACCCAATAACTCTCATCGAGAAGCCAATCTTCTACTGGTTTTCAAGAACGTTGAAGACAATCCGAGTATACTGAAGAAGGACTTTGTGTTAGCAGTTACAAATCTTCAAGCTGCTTATTGTCAATAGTTTTGATGTCTATTTGTGTCTTCTTTGGAGGATCTGGCTCCGAAGATTTTGTAAGAGCCTCCTTCATTTTTCTTTTGGTGTCAAAGCTGATTTTATCATCAAAGAAAGCCAATGCGATCAACTCTTCTGAGAGATACCACAAATGATTCTTGAATTTTTCTAAAGCAGCATTTGCTAGTTGTTCATTTGTGCTTTTGTAGCTGTGAAGATTTTTGAGAAGACTCAGATCATTTCGTGGAGCACTTGCTGCGCAGGGTGCTGAAAACCAATGCTTAATATAAATTGAAACAGAAAACCAACAAATTTCTTTTAGATTTTTTCTTCTATTGCTGTTATTTTGAACTGACTTTTGAACATAAAGATTTTCATCGAATAAATGACTTTCGCCATCCAACGGGCTCTATGATAAGCCCCAGGCTTCCTGAATTTTATTCCAGTCGTTGGAGTACCGCCAAGCAAGATGATTGTCAGTTCCAATAACTCTCTGTAATCGTCGCGAGGTTGATCTTCATTGATTTTTCTTGCTGCAAAGTTGATGATTTCCTCTTTTCCTTTGTGGATAATTTTCTAATTTATCGTATGAAGTTAGATTAATCTTAGTCCAGTTTGTTTTGAATCTTTTGAATAACTGAATGTCAGGGCCTGATGAAGCCTGTAATGCAGGGGATACCACTGCTTCCAACATGATTTCAAGGATATGGTGTCGACAAGGACACCACAACAAATCTTTCTCCATTTTCTGTTCAATTAGGACACAAGCTCCGTTTTTACGACCTGTGTTCGATGCAGTTGTATCGAAACACATGCCTTTTACCTTATCTATTAGATTCCAATCAATGATCGCCTGATGTACTGCATTTGCAGTATCCTTTCATGTGCCATGATCTATTTTTGGCACTCCAAGCAGTTGATCTTCTCCATTGCCAGAGATTAGGACTGGCAACCGATCAACAACCTCATTCCCAGTAATGTCTTCGAGGAGTTTGCCATCCCAATGAACAATCAAGGGTTTGTCAGCTTGAAATTCTTCTTTCAAGTTTTCACTGAACTTCTTTCTTGATTTCTGTCTTGCCCTGCGAATCGATGAGTAGCTAACATTGTAATTCTCTGGATCTTTTCCAACATTTGCGATCGTTGGAATAATTATTAAAGAGGCTGATCGGTCGCTGATCTTAGCAACATCCAATGAGGAAAGCAGATTTTCATTCATAATCTTGAATTTTTTTCTTGGAAGGTCTCTTTTGGATGTTGAGGGCTGTTCCAGATCTACTTCTTCTTCCGTAGATGCAGGTGAATCACTGCAGGAACTGCTGCTGCTTGCAAGAACAACTGTTTCATCAAATGCACTTGATTCACGTAACCTTTTCTTATCCATTTTTTCATGTCTCTTCGCAGCTTCCTTTCGACGTTTTTCTTCATCCTTATCAACTGCCATCATTTTACCCTTTCGACCTTCCCTTTGTAGCCGTAGAAACTCTCTATTCTTCGAATAGTTATTAACTCGTTAGCATTTGCATGCGCAATATCAAAGAGTCCATCCAATTTTTCTTTCCATGTATTCTCTTTCTCTATTGAAAACTTCGATTTTTTTCCTTTGCTCTTCTTCAGCCCTTGCCACTCATCATACAGTTTATTTAATTTCTTCACAACATTACATTTCTGGGTTGTTGGTATTCCTGCTCTCTGCCA
>JAJOZX010009287.1:80000-97500 GCA_023014485.1 Bathynomus jamesi
CAGGATAAAACCAGTTGACCGGCGTGTCACGACTTCTAGTTCGTAACATCCACCCTTGACCGGTGTGTCACGACTCCAAGTTCTTCACGCCTAGTTTTCACCCAGGAACAAGTAGCCAGCAAGACGTCTTCAGGACACGTCTCTAAGGATTTCGCCGTAGGAATCTTGTTAATTGTTTTTTTTAAGAAATTTATAAACACTTAAAAAAAAAATCAGTACTATTAACAGTTAATATTTAGTATGGAGCCAGAATTTAACACAAAACACAGTGAACATTTCAGACACCAGTGATACATTTTTTTTTTAGTGAAATAGAAATTGTAACAGAGTTAATTGTAACAGAGTTAATTGTAACAGAGTTAATTGTAACAGAGTTAATTGTAACAGAGTTAATTGTAACAGAGTTAATTGTAACAGAGTTAATTGTAACAGAGTTAATTGTAACAGAGTTAATTGTAACAGAGTTAATTGTAACAGAGTTAATTGTAACAGAGTTAATTGTAACAGAGTTAATTGTAACAGAGTTAATTGTAACAGAGTTAATTGTAACAGAGTTAATTGTAACAGAGTTAATTGTAACAGAGTTAATTGTAACAGAGTTAATTGTAACAGAGTTAATTGTAACAGAGTTAATTGTAACAGAGTTAATTTCAGAGAGAGAATTTCAGTTATTTTCACCGTTATATTCAGTATAGAATAATTTTATTTTATGTACCTTCCCGTACATTAGAGTGAAATGTTGTTTACCTTTTTTTTCAATTACTGAATTGAATTGACTTGCAAATTAAGAGAGAGAGTGTTTACAGAGTTTAGAGATTTATAGAAATACTTGAAGTCAGTTTCATTTTCAGTTTCAAGATACTACTTGATAAGAGTTCAAGTCAGTAGTTTCATTTTCAGTTTCAAGATACTACTTCATAAGAGTTCAAGTCAGTTTCATTTTCAGTTTCAGAATACTTGATAGAGCTCAAGTCAGAGTTTTACTTGAAGTCAGAGAGATTTATTCCAAGTCATTTTTATTCCAAGTCCCAAGTCATTTTTATTTCAAGTCCCAAGTTTTCAATGCAGTCAATTGAATTCAACCTTTTTTTTTGTTGTTCAAGAGAATTTAATTCAACCTTTTTTTTGTTGTAAAAGAGAATTAAAAATTCAACCTGAATTGACCGATTTGCGTCTTTAGTTTAACCCTTTTTCTTTGTTTGTAAGACGGAAATTCACTGATTTGTCTTTCCCTTTCCATGCATTGTTATGTATATAAATATATAGTTATGTAATTTATTATTTGTACAAAGGTTGTAATGACTGATAATTAATCATTGTAATGTATACGTGATAATAATAGTTGTGTAATAATTAATTAATCGATCATGTACCTAATTTATCCTGCTCTGTACGATCGGGAAATTTACCCGTATGACCGCACATACCCTAAATTTCAGTCATTTAATTTTAATAAAACTTCTACACAATAAAACATATCTATTTATCATATGCAAACAAGTTTTCAGACCAAAATATCAAATAATTCAAATTCTATCAACATTCAACGAAAGAGTATAATTTTTCTACTTAACAGGCAAAAATTATTAAACCTTTTTAATATATATTTTTTTTTATTATATAAAAATAATTTTTAATGAAAAATTTACCTGTAATTAGATTTTATAATAATTGACCTTGAGCTTAAAGGATTTTGTAATAATAATAATGATAATAATAATAACAATAATAATAATTGACTTAAACTTAAAAGATTTTATAACCCATCTTAAATTATTATACATCATTTTTAAACTTTGTTAATTCAAAAAAAAAACCTTCCAAATCCCTACACATTTGACCACAGGTATATACATCATCCACTACGTAATTCGATTTGTACCTACAACAGTCAATAAAAATGCATGCACACTATATATACTATATATACAAACCTCATGCTCAAATCATTGGATATCACAATAAACTATTTCATTGCGCGTAATTTAGTCTTAATCATTTTTGCATTCATGCATTTATTAAGTTGTTTTATCTATTCCTTAACGTAAATGTATATATATATATATATATATATATATTATATATATTATATAACCCTAAACCATCTTAAAATTATTATACATCATTTTTAAACTTTGTTAATTCAAAAAACCTTCCAAATCCCTACACCTTTGACCACAGGTCTATACATCATCCATTACGTAATTCTATTTTTACCTACACTAGTCAATAAAAATTAGCTTATAGATTGTACGATTTATATTTTTCCCTCTTACCTATTCATTATGAATATAATTTATCCCACAGAAGAAAAAGAAAAAGAAAAAAATAAAAATTTGTAAAAAATTTTAACCATATCATTGTTTGTCTAACTCAATTGGTTGTCTAAATTAATGTATTAATCCTATTAAATGTTTGTCTAAACTAAAGTATTAATCTTTGAATTTTGATATTTTTATCATAGCCCTCTACGCGAGTGTCATGTTAAAAAATTTGATTACTCTGCATTGTACTCGACCACGCGAAATCGTTCTGTATAAAATTTGTATTGTATTAATGGTACCCTATTAAATTATTGTATAAATATCATTTTTTAAAAGGGGAAGTAATGTAAAAAGTGAACAATGAACAATTCCTACATCATTATATGAATTCATTGTCCATTTTTACATAAGAACCAAAATCGCTTAACGCAAGTTTGGATAATTTTACTTGTAGCTTCCTATTTTTGTTCATGTCACAACCCTACGATCTACCCTTTCTATGGTTTAGTCGTATCCATTTTCCATTTGTTATAAAAGTTATTATAATTAATTATGAATTGTCTTGCATCTCATCCCCGCCCCCATACGTCCATATTTTAGCTTGACCATTATCGTATGTAATTTTTATTAAATAATCATCTTTACTCGTGTCAATCATGAAATGCAAAACTTTCGCAGTTCGTTCGGGAACGCGAAAAAACGTTCTCGTATTATTTTTTCATTTTTACTTTCAAGTGCGTTCAACCCTCGCAAGATATTCATAAATGCTTAGTAAGTTATCATCAGAAATTCTGCTCATCACAGCAGAATTTGAACGCTTCTAAGATAAAAAGGTCTCCTTTCGCTCTGATTCGAATTTATAACATTATAGCATATTATTTCGTAAAATAAATTATCTCGTAAGTGCCATGTACTTTGTATTATATTTCTAACATCTTAATTGTCTATTAATATGAAACACTGTAAAAACAAGACAAAGTTATAGTAACTGTTTAAATTGTAATTAACTGTAATACTTTAAATTAACAATAACTTTTAATGTACTTCAGTGAAACTGTAATTAAATGTAATGATTTAATTTATCATGTAAGAATGTACTTTAATGGAATTGTAATTAAAACAATAAGTGAATATGAATTAATTAGTAATTGTAATCGTAATTGTAATGAACCAAAATTAATACGTACTCAGTCATGTACTCAAAATTGTGCTTATGTGCTAATACGAAATGATATCGCCTCCATAAATGTAGAATCAGCGATATTACTGTTCTTTTTTATTTTTATTTTTTTTATTATTTTTAGTTGAAATCATGTGTTTAAAAAGGGGGGAAATTTAACCTTCAACTGTTCTCCCCCAAACATTTAAGTTATATTATACGTATATTTGTAAAATACTTCACTTTATAGGACTTCATTTATTGCACTTCATTATTAGACTTCATTCATTGCTCTTCTGCATTAGACTTCTGATTAGCACTTCATCATTGTACTTCAGATTAGCACCTCATTAGGAGGGGGCAGAGGCCCCTTGCCTCCTTAATATATTTTTAGATTCCGGCCTGAGCCATGGTCGAAAGAGGTCGAACCTCTACCCTTGTAAATTCAGAGTACCAACTGTAATTTTTAAGAAGTAAACCAAAGTAAGTGTTTTTATTTTCCCCCTCGAGTTGGGCTATCTTCTATTATTGGAAAAAGAATTAACAGTGTGTCGACCCCATAAAGCGAGAGAAAAGAATTAGAAAGAATTATAGAAAAGTATAAAGAAGAAACATCCGTTGCAGCCTCCTAACCAGAACCCCCCCGTCGAATCCGAACCGACTCAGGGCCATAAAGGGGGGGTTAACATATATATATATGTGTACACACACACACATATATATATATATACATATACATATACATATACATATACACACACACATACATATATACATATATATATATATATATATATATATAAATGGCAGAAACACCTAAGTTAGATAGAATTTTCATGCAGGGTAATCATATTATAAAGGACTTAGGATGAAAGTTCTAAGCACGCATGACGAGTGTTCTAAGATGCCGGTTCTCAAGCTCTTATCTCGGTCACTGCATAAATCGTATTTGAAGAACGAGATTCATAGATTCCTTGCATTCCATTTATCCGGTCCTGCCGCTGAGTGTATTTTTAGTTTTCCTATGGCTTGTGTAATATCATCCGTCGTAAAGGTGAAATCCGTTATACTGTCCCCTTGTGGTTCTTCTTCAAAGAACGCGTTTCTATCGCATATCAATTTGTCATTTTTTGGGATACTGAAAGATGATTCGTGCTGAGCTATTATATTTCAGGTACTTCTGTTAGATCATCAGATAAAGCATTGTTCTCATTTTTTAAAAGTCCTATAGTCGCATGGTTTTTCGACTTTGTTTTTGCGAAATTATAGAAGTAATTTGAGTTAGCCTTTATCGCTTCTATAGCGTCGTCGTCTTCTTCTTTTCTGTATGCTTCTCGATTAGTTCCTGTATAACGACATCGATACTTTGCAGTTTATCATTTAATATTTTTCTGATGTTGTTATCTTTAAAATTACGATTACTTATATACTATATATATGAAAATTATTTCACGAAAGTGACACGTGAAAAATATTTATGATGAATAAAACCACGAAGGGAAAAGAAACACAAAGTGGTGCTCAAGCGCTTTCGTCTAATGACATCCTCAGGAACACTGGAGTGAAAGGAGCGTTCAAGGCAATATATGTTACAAAATAAACATATAATATATATATATATATATATATATATATATATTATATATATATATTATATATATACCCGCAAGGGGTTCTAAGCTCGTGCTCTTGAGTGCTCTTTGTGCTCGTTTGTACGTGCTTGTTCCTGGAGGTTTCACGTGCGCCCTCCCGGCCCTAGCACCCAAGGATGATGTGGCTCGACCCTGCAGTCCTTGGTCTTTTTCCATTTCGACTGTCCCCTCTACCCTTTCTTTTTCCTCTGTCTTTCCTCTCACTTTTTCTTTGTTTTTCCTGCCGAGATATGCCCTTTTAAATAGAGGCGAATCGGTTCTTCCCGAACTTTAAAAAAAAAAATATATATATATATATACAGGGTGGGCCGTAAGTTTACATACATAGGAAAAATAAACATTTGTTTATGGACAACCATTTTTATTTATATAATATGCTCTACATGGTTGCCATTGTTTTGAAAACACATTTCAATACGTGTTCCCCCTGTTGATGAACACGAATTAGCACAGTTGACGTTATGCTTGTAATGGCGTTGGTGATACGTTCCTTTAGATGATTTATGTCTCGTATCTTTTCCTGATACACCATGGCCTTCAAGTGCCCCCAAAGATAGAAATCAAGGGGGGTGAGATCTGGGGATCTGGGAGGCCACTCCACAGGACCACGCCGACCAATCCAAGCATCCGGAAACTGCTGATCCAAATACCGACGCACGTGAAGACCATAATGAGGTGGAGCTCCATCTTGCTGGAAGTAAACTGGGAAGTTACCTTCCTCGTTTAGCAGGGATGGGAAAATCTCTTCTTGCAACATGTTAAGATACCTTTCGGCATTAAGATTTCCACTGACAAAAATTGGTCCAATAATTCTGTCACCCCTATCCCGGCCCACACCATCACTTTACCGGCACCTTGCATCTTCGTCGGACTCAGCCAGTTAGGGTTAGCATTACTCCAATAACGTATGTTTTGCCGATTAACCTCTCCATTGACGTAAAATTTGCTTCATCAGTAAACAAGATCTTAGTCAAACACATATTCTTAGGGTATCTGAAACATAAAAACAAACGTTTAAATTTTCCTATATATGGAAACTTACGGCCCACCCTGTATATATATATATATATATATATATATATATATATATATATATCCACACAGTAAGTACAGAAAAAATTGTGGGAGGAGCAAACACATTTGTACGGAAAAATGACAATTTTAGCACTTTGCCCGAAATTCAACATAAATTCAAATGGCTTGTTTGCAGCCAATTTTTTTATATTTATTGTCTGAATGGTAAACAGGTCACAAAAGAATAAAGAAATAAAAATAAATATAAATATAAATTGGAAAAAATTACAAAATAATGCCTTAGTGATATATACGTCACAGCCGAAATAACCATAAAGAAATAAACCAACAGATAAAAAACCTAAAATTGTAAGTGGAGTCTACAAATTCAAACTCAAAAGGAAAGTTTACAATCAATTTAATAGATGCCAAAATGATATATATGTCACAAAGAAATAAAGAAATAAACCAAAAAAATAAATTGAAAAATAAATTGAGAGGCACACAAATTTATAAGGTTTATAATTTATAAGGTTTATAATTTATAAAGTTTAATTTATCTTGCTTGTTTTGAAAAACAGTGTAACCTTCCTCAGTCTTTGGTTAATATAGTTAAAGGCCTTGTCTATGGTGCTGCGAATATTACTTCGAAGATAACTTTCCTAAACGTTTCCGCAATAGCCTTTCACAATTAAAAAAAGATAGTGAGCTCCATATTACTAAAGCAGACAAGGCTAACACCTTAGTCATTATGGACAAAGTGGACTACATTGGAAAGATGAACGAGCTGCTTCAGGACCCCGCCACATACGTGAAACGTAGGAAGAACCCGCAGGATGTCGTCATCAAATCATTCAATAGTGGCTTGAAACGCATTCTCAAAGATCATAAGAATTTAATTCCCCTTTCTTTCCACTTCACCTTCTCTGCCTTACCTTTATGGTCTTATTAAAACCCATAAACCGGGCAACCCTATGCGCCCTATTATTAGCTCGTTGGGCTCTATTACCTATAAACGCTCCAAATGGCTTGCTAATGTTTTGTCCCCCATTCTTGGAACTATTTCTGATTCACACGTAAAAAATTCCATGGATCTTACTGAAAAATTGAATAATGTTCGCATTAATACCAACGATAGATTGATCAGTTTTGACGTTTGTTCATTGTTCACAAAAGTGCCGATTGATGATATGCTTTACTTTCTCGCTCGAGAATTACATAACTATGATCTGCCATTACCTGCGCACACTGTTTTGGAACTTATTAAGCTTTGTATCAAGGATTGTAAATTCACTTTCAATGACGAGCATTATCAACAAGTTTTTGGGATGGCCATGGGCAACCCTTTGTCGCCCCTTCTCTCCAATATTTATATAGAGTTTTTTGAAATTACTTACATTCCGAGAATCCTGGGGGTTGGCATCCCATGGTTGCGGTACGTCGACGATATTTTGTGTATCTGGCCCATGAATCGTGATCTGATCTGGATGACTTCCTCCTTCAGTTAAATGACCAAGTTCCCTCCATTAAGTTTACTTTAGAAGTGGAACAAGACAACTCAATCCCGTTTTTGGATGTGCGTGTACATAGGGATAGCCCAGGTTTTAAGTTTAGTATCAATCGAAAAAAAAAAAAAAAACAATGTCCTAAGTACACTTTTACTCTGGACATGACACCCCTATTAAGAAGGCCATATTTTCCTCAATGTTTCTCCGCGCTCTTAGGATCGCCAGTCCGGAATACATCGATGCCGAATTGGAAAATATCAACGGTATTGGAAGTGAGCTGTGTTACCCATCTGAGTTCATGGAATCTTGTCTTAATAAGACAAAACGAACCTTCTATCGTGTGAATAATAACACTCGCACCTTGTCAAAGAATATTTTAGTACTTCCATTTTTCCCGGGCTTCTGAGGCATTGCTAATGTACTTAAACTTTTGGATATCAGTGTAGTTTTTTCATATAACAATATTGTGAAAAACATCATAGTAAAAAATAGCCCTACCAATAATTTAGGCATTACACAGGTCAACATAACTTTTTTTTTTCGTTGCCACCGAAATTCGTACGAATTTAGGGTATTTTGGGGTTGCTGAATTCCAAAATGAAAGTAGTTTTTCCGATTTGGCTCTAGTTCTTGTGATAATGAATACCCTCAATTAATAGGAAACGTAACCATAACGCGTGCATATGGGAAACTACCGGAACATTCTAGATGGTGAGACCGAATAAAATGCCATTATGTATTTCATGTGTTTACTTTTGTATGATTTGAGACAATTTCAATGCGATTTGTAAGTAGGCTCCGCCTGAACATTAAATTTTTTGCATTTTTACGTGTTTCAATGGGGTACCAATTATCTCATAAATTAGAGCCAATCTAGCAAAACCGATGTCATATTCGGAATCAGCACCACAAAGTTACCCCAAAATCACTCTAATATGATTGGCAATAAAATGAGTGTTGACCAGTGTTATCTATAAAATTGGGTGTAAGCAATGTGATTCCTTTTACATAGGTCAGACGGGAAAGGATTTGCAAACGCGTGTAAAACAGCATCAATATTCCGTTAGAACGGGACAGTTGTCCAGTGCCCTTTTTTGTCCATTTGTCAGTTATCCCATCGTATTGATTGGAATAATGCTTCAGTTTTTTTCACTCTAGCAACATTGTTAATAGAAATCTTCTTGAGTCGGCTATAATTCAACTTACAAATAACTTTAACATGAGTAAAGGTCTGTTTCAACTCGATCCCGTTGCTCTGAATTCCTTCAGAGTGGATTTAAACAAAAAGGCCAGGTTGCTAAACCTTTGGTAAAAATTTGTTTCTCTCTCTTTTTCCTTATAAATCTGTATGTTTCTCTTACAATTTTATTTTTCAATATATTGTTGTCTGCGTATTTCTTATATATATATATATATATATATATATATATATATATATATATATATATATATATATATATAATCAAAGCTATTGACTTCTTAGGGAACCGGAGCTTACAGATGAAAAGAAGGATCAACACAACGGCAAACATTTTCATTTATTTGTACATCAGACGTTTCGACAAAACTTTTGTCATCATCAGTGAGTTAAGTCTTAAAACCTTAAAACAAAATTGAAAAGTGAAAGTTACATCAATACAATATTAAGACCATTAAAATTAAAACCTTAAAGCAAAATGAAAATTGCATCAATACAAAATTAAAAACATTTAAATTTCATCACTATAAAAACTAAAATTAAATTAAATTTCATCACTATAAAAACTAAAATTAAATTACCTCAATAGGTAAATACACAATGTTTACATCCACCTCCATACTTGGCAAAGTCTAAGAGAACACTAGGTGGTCAGAGGATTAGAAAGGGTATATCTGTGAAACACGGTTGGTTGTCAAAAGAGTCGTAATTTGTAGGATGAGCTATTATTATTAAGGGAGGGTTTGTTTCTATAGATGTACAAAGATTCTAAAATTCGGAGTTCTGTAAGGTTATTGGATCTAGTTAAAATTTCAAACTGAGTTTTGTGAAGGGGATGGTCGTTTTCATCACTGTGGTTTCTAATTGCGGATTGTGGAGGGCTACTGAGGGGACGGTTGGTACGGACTGACAAGCCCAAATGTTGAGAAAGGCGCACCTCCAGTTGGAGTTGAGTGCTGCCAATATACGCAGCCTTACAGCTGTCGCACGTGTATTTGTAAACAACATTGGGGCATACAGTTTTGGGGAATTCATCTTTGAACTTTAAAAAATTTGATAATTTAAGTGGGTTGACGAAGGCGAATCTAAAATTTATTTGGGGATAACTAGACTTGAGTAGTTTGGACAATTCACCTCGAATACGCAATGATAAATAACCATAAAAAGGTAATTTAATATATCTGGTTTCTTTTTGTACTGTAGTTACGGGGAGTTTAGTATCAAAAGTGTTATTTAAAAATTTCTTTAATTGGTTATCGAATAGATGAGAAGGGTAGTAATTGTTAATAAAGTACTGTTTTAAAAATTTAAATTCTTCGTTTAACGAAAAGTAATCCGAACAAATACGGTAACTTCTTGTTAATAATGTTACTATAGCACTAATCTTATATTTATAAAACATACAACTTAAATAATTGGTTCCCAAGCCAGTAAAAGTTTGTTTCCGAAATAGTGAAGTATGGAACTTATTATGGGCCCGTTTAACTAAAACATCCAGGAAAGGTAAACTATTATTTGTTTCGTTTTCACACGTGTACTTAATATTACTATGTTGTTTATTAAGATAATCAAGAAAAAGTTTTACGTGTGAAGGATGGTTAAATATTAAGAAAGTGCCATCCACGTATCTTCTGTAATATATGGTTTTAAATAACACTTTTGATACTAAACTCCCCGTAACTACAGTACAAAAAGAAACCAGATATATTAAATTACCTTTTTATGGTTATTTATCATTGCGTATTCGAGGTGAATTGTCCAAACTACTCAAGTCTAGTTATCCCCAAATAAATTTTAGATTCGCCTTCGTCAACCCACTTAAATTATCAAATTTTTTAAAGTTCAAAGATGAATTCCCCAAAACTGTATGCCCCAATGTTGTTTACAAATACACGTGCGACAGCTGTAAGGCTGCGTATATTGGCAGCACTCAACTCCAACTGGAGGTGCGCCTTTCTCAACATTTGGGCTTGTCAGTCCGTACCAACCGTCCCCTCAGTAGCCCTCCACAATCCGCAATTAGAAACCACAGTGATGAAAACGACCATCCCCTTCACAAAACTCAGTTTGAAATTTTAACTAGATCCAATAACCTTACAGAACTCCGAATTTTAGAATCTTTGTACATCTATAGAAACAAACCCTCCCTTAATAATAATAGCTCATCCTACAAATTACGACTCTTTTGACAACCAACCGTGTTTCACAGATATACCCTTTCTAATCCTCTGACCACCTAGTGTTCTCTTAGACTTTGCCAAGTATGGAGGTGGATGTAAACATTGTGTATTTACCTATTGAGGTAATTTAATTTTAGTTTTTATAGTGATGAAATTTAATTTAATTTTAGTTTTTATAGTGATGAAATTTAAATGTTTTTAATTTTGTATTGATGCAATTTTCATTTTGCTTTAAGGTTTTAATTTTAATGGTCTTAATATTGTATTGATGTAACTTTCACTTTTCAATTTGTTTTAAGGTTTTAAGACTTAACTCACTGATGATGACAAAAGTTTTGTCGAAACGTCTGATGTACAAATAAATGAAAATGTTTGCCGTTGTGTTGATCCTTCTTTATATATATATATATATATATATATATATATATATATATATATATATATATATATATATATATATATATATATATATATATATATATATATATATATATATATATATATGAAAAATTATTTCACGAAAGTGACACGTGAAAAGTGTTCCTGAGGATGTCATTAGACGAAAGCGCTTGAGCACCCCTTTGTGTTTCTTTTTTCCTTCGTGGTTTTATTCATCATAAATACTTTTCACGTGTCACTTTCGTGAAATAATTTTCATATAATGAACACCACGCGTTCCTTCGCCTTGCTGTTCCCTCTATTGTCCCCGTTTGTGTCGGTGTTTGCTTCTACATTAATGAAGGGGGCATGCAATTCGGATCCGACGAAAGTTTCTTACTAATTGTCTGGAGGAGCAGGTCCTTCCAAGTCCCTCCTTCCGATTCGCCTCAGAGAAATGGACGACCATCCGTTCAACAACTTTAGCAGAGTAATTTTAAAGAAACATATTGAAGTCACCAGACAAAATGAGTGGTCCACCTTCAAAAATTTAGGCATTGCCAAACGTAATGTTTTGACTGTTATTCCCCAACCGTGGATCCAACCTTTGTTTGATGAAATTTACAACGAGTTGCGTCGGAGAACTTCTTCACTTCGAAACATTTTGGATCGCAAAATTAAGTCTCATTCGTAATAGTCAGTGGAGTAAAAAGCAAGCTCAAGTGTGTTTTGAACCTTTCTTCGAAAAACATTAGTGACGATGCAAAAAGTGCTCTTGGATTTGGTATGTCCTTTTATATTGTTAAAAAACCTAGCTTTACAAATTTGTCATAGTCTTGCTCGTTTTGAACGAGACAAGGCAGACAAGGCTAACACTTAGTCATTATGGACAAAGTGGATTACATTGGAAAGATGAATGAGCTGCTTCAGGACCCCGCCACATACGTGAAACTTAGGAGAACCCACAGGATGAGTCATCAAATCATTCAATAGTGGCTTGAAACGCATTCTCAAAGATCATAAGGATTTAATTCCCTTTTTTGTCCACTTCACCTGCTCCTGCCTTATCTTATGGTCTTATTAAAACCCACAAACCGGGTAACCCTATGCGCCCTATATTAGCTCGGTGGGCTCTATTACCTATAAACTCTCCAAATGGCTTGTTAATGTTTTGTCCCCATTCTTGGAACTGTCTCTGATTCACACGTAAAAAATTCCATGGATCTCACTGAAAAATTGAAAATGTTCGCATTAATACCAACGATAGATTGATCAGTTTCGACGTTGTTCATTGTTCACAAAAGTGCCGATTGATGATATGCTTGACTTTCTCGCCAGAGAATTACATAATTATGATTTACCATTACTGCACACACTGTTTGGAGCTTATTAAGCTTTGTATCAAGGATTGTAAATTCACTTTCAATGGCGAGCATTATCAACAAGTTTTTGGGATGGCCATGGGCAACCCTTTGTCGCCCCCTTCTCTCCAATATTTATATGGAGTTTTTTGAAATACTACATTACACCGAGAATCCGGGGGTTGGCATCCCTTGGTTGCGGTACGTCGACGATATTTTGTGTATCTGGCCATGAATCGTGACCTGGATGACTTCTCCTCAGTTAAATGACCAAGTCCCCTCCATTAAATTTACTTTAGAAGTGGAAAAAGACAACTCAATCCGTTTTTGGATGTGCGTGTTCATAGGATAGCCCGGGTTTTAAGTTTAGTATCTATCGGAAAAAACAAACAATTTGTCCTACTACACTTTACTTCTGGACATGACACCCCTATTAAAAAGGCCATATTTCCCAATGTTCTCGCTCTTAGGATCGCCAGTCCGGAATACATCGATGCCGAATTGGAAAATATCAACGGTATTGGAAGTGGTTGTGTTACCCATCTGCGTTCATGGAATCTTGTCAAAGGCTAAAGAACCTTCTATCGTGTGAATAATAACACTCGCACCTTGTCAAAGAATATTTTAGTACTTCCATTTTTCCCGGGCTTCTTAGGCATTGCTAATGTACTTAAACTTTTGGATATCAGGTAGTTTTTTTCATATAACAATATTGTGAAAAACATCATAGTAAAAAATAGCCCTACCAATAATTTAGGCATTATCTATTAAAATTGGGTGTAAGCAATGTGATTCCTTTTACATAGGTCAGACGGAAAGGATTTGCAAACGCGTGTAAAACAGCATCAATATCCGTTAGAACGGGACAGTTGTCCAGTGCCCTTTTTGTCCATTGTCAGTTATATCCCATTGTATTGATTGGAATAATGTTTCAGTTTTGTTTCACTTAGCAACATTGTAATAGAAATATTCTTGAGTCGGCTATAATTCAACTTACAAAAACCTTAACATGAGTAAAGGTCTGTTTCAACTCGATCCCGTTGCTCTGAATTCCTTCAGAATGGATTTAAACAAAAAGGGCAGGTTGTTAAATCTTTGGTAAAAAATTTGTTTGTTTTGTTTCTCTTACAATTTTATTTTTCAATTTTGCTGTATGCGTGTATGTGTATGTATGTATGGTGTAGTGAGTATGTGTGTTGTCATTGCAGTTAAATGTGTTTGTATGTATATGTGTGTATATGTATGTATGTATGTGTGTATATGTATGTATGTATTATGTATGCAGTTAAATGTTATATATATATATATGTGATGTACCTTACCTTACCTTACAACCTCACAAAGGTTCGCGCGATGATTTCTCATTTCGCGATGGTCAAGCTTGTAGTGTTATATATATTATATATGTGTGTGTATATGTATATATAATTTGGTTTATGCGGGTATACATGTGTACGTGTATTATTTGTAATTTTTTCAATTATATTTATTTTTATTTCTTTTATTCTTTGCGACTACCGTTTTTTCAGACAATAATTATAAAAACAAATTTGGTAATTTTTTTCCCTTATGCTATAATTATATATATATATTCTGTATATATGCGTTTATATTTCGTATATATACCGTATATATGTTGTATATATATTATTGTTCTTTATATATCATCTAGGCATCATTTGTTTCCAATTTATATTTACTTGTACTTTTTTATTCGTTTGTGACTATAATAGCATAGTGGTAATTTTTCCTTATAAATTGGTGTGCCTCTCTCAAAATTTATCTTTCAATTTATTATTATTATTTTTTATTTTTTTATTTTTTAATAATTTTTTTTTTTTTTTGGTTTATTTCTTTATTTCTTTGTGACATATATATCAATTTGGCATCATCTATTAAATTGATTGTAAAACTTCCCTTTTGAGCTTGAATTTGTAGACTCCACTTACAATATTTATATTTATTTTTATTTCTTTATTCTTTTGTGACCTGTTCCATAAACAAGCCATTTGAATTTATATTGAAGGTCGGCCAAAGTGCTAAAAGTGTCTTTTTATATATACAGTATATATATATATATATATATGTATATATATATTTGTGGTTTTTTTTATTTGCCTGTTTATTTCTTTATGATTATTTAGGCTGTGACATATATATCACTAAGGCACTATTTGGTAATTAATTTTTTTTTTCTCAATTTATATTTATATTTATTTCTTTTCTTTTGTGACCTGTTTCATAAACTATAAATGTTTGCTCCACCCACAATTTTTTTAAAGCTTACTATATATATATATATATATATATATATATATATATGTATATATTATGAATATGTATGTATGTATGTTTATTTTTGTAACCTATATATTGCATTGATCTGTCCTTTCACTCCAGTGTTCCTGAGGATGTCATTAGACGAAAGCGCTTGAGCACCCCTTTGTGTTTCTTTTTTCGTGGTTTTATTCATCATATATATATATATATATATATATATACAAAGGTGGGCAGTTGCGGAGCAACATTTTTGGTTGCGCTTGCGCTTGCGGCGCAACTTTTTGAAAAGGGTTGCGCTTGCGCGTGCGGCGCAACTATTTCAGCAGAGTTGCGGTTGCGCGTGCCCACCACTGCAGATATACGTTAAATCATGCAAAGGTGGGCAGTTGCGCCGCAAAAAGTTGCGGCGCAACATTTTTGGTTGCGCTTGCGCTTGCGCGTGCGGCGCAACTATTTCAGCAGAGTTGCGGTTGCGGCGCTACAAAAATGTTGCGCGTGCCCACCACTGTATATATATATATATAATATATAATTATATATATATATATATATGTATGTATGTATGTATTTTGGTTATGCGGGTGTACATGTGTAGTTGTATTATTTGTAATTTTTCCAATTTATATTTATTTTTTTCTTTATTCTTTTGTGACCTACGATCTTTCAGACAATAATTATAAAAATCTTTGGTTATTTTTCCCTTATGCATATATATATATATATATATAATATATATATGTGTTAAACACAAACCGTGCATGGAACAAGGAACTCTTCTGGGAAAATTAAATCCACTAGTCCGAATAAGTAATGGTAATGACAAATACCATAGTTTTTTTCCTTTTTCATGATTTTAGCCCGACGTGGGCAACGGGTCTCTCGCAAAGAGATCCCATAAATATAGCTTCCCTCACCAGCTATCTGCAAAGCAGACAGGATCCAGCTTTGGGACATGGATCTAGGGTTTAAAGCAAGCCTAGATCCCTACATTCAGAACCTCTATATAAGTAAAAGACTCGTTGCATTCACGTCGTGTTGAATAAATCAAAGAAAAAGGGGGTAACTATTGTATTTTTAGCCAAAAAAAACCAAAACTTAAACCTCAACCGGGACATTGAGCGTCCACTTTTCAAGGCACGAAACACGTCCGTTTAGTATACACAAACTCAGAATGGTTCCCTGAGAACATTATATGTTAAACACAAACCGTGCATGGAACAAGGAACTCTTCTGGTAAAATTAAATCCACTATAGTCCGAATAAGTAATGGTAAATGACAAATACCATAGTTTTTTTCCTTTTTCATGATTTTAGCCGACGTGGGCAACGGGTCTCTCGCAAAGAGATCCCATAAATATAGCTTCCCTCACCAGCTATCTGCAAAGCAGACAGGATCCAGCTTTGGGACATGGATCTAGGGTTTAAAGCAAGCCTAGATCCCTACATTCAGAACCTCTATATAAGTAAAAGACTCGTTGCATTCACGTCGTGTTGAATAAATCAAAGAAAAAGGGGGTAACTATTGTATTTTTAGCCAAAAAAAAAACCAAAACTTAAACCTCAACCGGGACATTGAGCGTCCACTTTTCAAGGCACGAAACACGTCCGTTTAGTATACACAAACTCAGAATGGTTCCCTGAGAACATTATATGTTAAACACAAACCGTGCATGGAACAAGGAACTCTTCTGGGAAAATTAAATCCACTATAGTCCGAATAAGTAATGGTAAATGACAAATACCATAGTTTTTTCCTTTTTCATGATTTTAGCCCGACGTGGGCAACGGGTCTCTCGCAAAGAGATCCCATAAATATAGCTTCCCTCACCAGCTATCTGCAAAGCAGACAGGATCCAGCTTGGGATCTCTTTGCGAGAGACCCGTTGCCCACGTCGGGCTAAAATCATGAAAAAGGAAAAAAACTATGGTATTTGTCATTTACCATTACTTATGTCCCAAAGCTGGATCCTGTCTGCTTTGCAGATAGCTGGTGAGGGAAGCTATATTTATGGGATCTCTTTGCGAGAGACCCGTTGCCCACGTCGGGCTAAAATCATGAAAAAGGAAAAAAAACTATGGTATTTGTCATTTACCATTACTTATTCGGACTATAGTGGATTTAATTTTCCCAGAAGAGTTCCTTGTTCCATGCACGGTTTGTGTTTAACATATAATGTTCTCAGGGAACCATTCTGAGTTTGTGTATACTAAACGGACGTGTTTCGTGCCTTGAAAAGTGGACGCTCAATGTCCCGGTTGAGGTTTAAGTTTTGGTTTTTTTTGGCTAAAAATACAATAGTTACCCCCTTTTTCTTTGATTTATTCAACACGACGTGAATGCAACGAGTCTTTTACTTATATAGAGGTTCTGAATGTAGGGATCTAGGCTTGCTTTAAACCCTAGATCCATGTCCCAAAGCTGGATCCTGTCTGCTTTGCAGATAGCTGGTGAGGGAAGCTATATTTATGGGATCTCTTTGCGAGAGACCCGTTGCCCACGTCGGGC
>JAJOZX010009287.1:105000-164334 GCA_023014485.1 Bathynomus jamesi
GACAGCCAGATCATCTGCATAGATGGAACAGCGCACCGAGGCGGAAGAGCTCCCGGTAGCGCAGACATAACTAGGTTGAAGCAGGAGACGCTTAACACACACCCCTGGGGCACCCCCTCCTCCTGAACATACAGGGCAGATAGGGCCGCCCCATTACGGACGCGGAAAGTGCCGACGGCAGAGGAAGTTGCGAAGAAACGTGGGCAAAAGCCAACAAAACCAAGAGACTTCAAACGGTCCATGACAACTCCCCGACGGGTCGTGTCATAGGCCTTTTGGACTCAAAAAAGACGGCCAGAACAAGATTCCGGCGGGAAAATGCCTCCCGTACATCATGGCCAAGGAGGAGAAGGGGGTCCAAAGTACCCCGAAATCGACGAAAACCATACTGGGTCGGGGGCATAACCCAAGCGACTCCAGTGTAAAGGAAAGTCGGACGGCCACCATCTTTTCGAGGAGCTTGCATAAGCAGCTCGTCAAAGCAATAGGCCGATAGCTCGCCACCTCCGCCGGATCCTTCCCCGGCTTAGGTATCGACCGGACCACAATCGCCTCCCTCCAACGGGAAGGGAACGACCCCTCAAACCCACATCCGGTTTGAAAAGATCCAGCAAGAAGTGCAGGGCCATCGGTGCAGATTCCGAAAGAAAGTCTACGGAATGTCATCAGGGCCAGGAGCGGAAGAACGCCGGGTTGCCAAAGCAGCCCGAAGTTCCCGCATCGGAAAGAGATGGTTATAGGGCTCGTTCCCAGGGGCGGGAACGTGACCTCCGATAAAGGGCGATCAGCAGCTGAAGGCGAACGGGAAACCGCAGCAAAAGCACCGGCCAACCGATCAGCCACAGCAGCAGGATCCGAAAGGAAGCCGTCCCCGTCCCGAAGGACAGGGCGACTAGCAGGGACTGGCCTCCCCTCGATACTACGTACCTTCCGCCACACAGCAGCAGAAGGGGTAGATGAGGAGATGCCGGACACAAAAGCACGCCAAGAGGCCCGACGGGCCAACTTGAGAGTCCGGCGGGCGAAAGCCTTCGCCCGGCGCATCTCAATCAAGTGGTCCGCGCGCCGGGTGCGGTGGAAGCGGCGCGTTGCCCTCTTCCTCTCGCACACCGCCTGGTGACATGCTGGAGTCCACCACGGGACGCTACGAGTCCGCGGGTTACCGGAAGAACGAGGAATACAGTCCTCCGCGACGCCCATCACCACCCGCTCGAAGAACTCCAAGCTCTCATCCACCGAGCCAAAGCTCAACACCGAACGGACAATGACGGAACGAGCTCTGAAAGATGGCCAGTCAGCCCGCGCAAGGCACCACCTCGGTCGAGACGAAACGCCCGGCTGCGGACCGACCGGCTCAAGACAGACTGGGTAATGATCACTGCCATAAGAGTCCCCCAACACCTTCCACGAAAAATCGAGTAAGGCATCGAGGGACACCAAGGAGAGATCAATACAGGTAAATGAACCCGTGGGTTCGTGGAAGTAAGTAGGTTCACCGGAATTGAGACACGCAAAGGAAAGTTCCTCCATTAAGGAGAGTAAAATACCAGCAACATTAGTCGACCGAACATCTCCCCAAGCCGGGTCGCGACTGTTAAAGTCCCCGAGGAGGAGAAACGGTCGGGGTAGTTGCAGCACCAATTCGCGAACCGCGTCGCGAGAAGGAGGGTCATGAGGAGGAATATAAACCGAGCAGGCAGTGTACTGGCGATCTAAAAAGAGCCGCACAGCCACAGCCTGCAAGGAAGTGCGAAGAGGCACACCACGCGATGGTAACGAATGATGCACGTAAATCGCCGCACCCCGCCGGCGTGTGCGCTCATCCGGGGTGCAAGGGAAACCAACATATCCAGAGAGACGAGGGAGTCCCCGCGCAGCCAGGATAGTCTCCTGGAGACAAACACAGGAAGGCCGCTCGCTCTCCAGCAGGGAGGCAAGGTTCTCCCAGTTAGCTAAAAGCCCCCTACAGTTCCAATGCAAGATGGAACTGTAAGGGGAAGCGGCATTATAAGAGGCAAAGAAAACAGCGAAATAGCCACGGACCAAGCTGAGCAGCAAACTCAACGGTCCGTAACCAGGGACGGAATCGGTTTCCCCGACTCACCCAGAACTGGGGGGGTAGGGGCCACCGACTCCGCATCTGCTGCACCCGTAGTAGGACAAGAAGTGGAGAGTAGAACAGGGAGGTCAGAGGGGGGCTCTCCCGGCGGGGGGAGAGACGACGAGTCGGGCCCAGCCGAAACCCCCAACTCCCCACAAGAGGGGGACCGGGGGGAACCAGCTGTTCGAGGGCTCGTCAAACCAGACAAGCACTGACGAGGGGGAGAGGAAAGGTCGACCACAGATGGGAGAGGTAGATCCAGGAGAGAGACCCGACCACTCTCAGCAGGAGCCGGAGAGAGAGAGAGACTCCATGAAGGAGGGCCAGGCCCCTCTCAACCGGGTCTATCATGGGAACAGAGTCAGTAATCGAGGGTGTCATGGGGCAGTGTACCTCGACCGACACCCGGACACTGGTCGGGGCACCGGGAGGTGACGCCCCACCAGCGCTCCGTATAGGGGGGGGGGGAAGTCCCGAGCGGATCAGGAAAAGCGCGCCGCTTCCCCTCCGGTGAAGACGGGGAAGAAGGGGAAGCAAGGCGAGCAGCAGTCAGGATCGGGTCGGAAGGACTCCGACTCCGACCACGGCGACGCTTCCTCCTCTCCTTCGGGGCATCCCCCTCCCCACCCGAGAGACGAGTAGGCAAGGATCCAGACCCCAAGGCCGGAGGGGGAGAAGGGGCACTTGTAGGCAGGGAATCAGATGGGATGTCAGAAAGTGAGGCAGAGGAACAAGAAGGACCCGCGGCGCCAGGAGGACCACCAACCCCCGGGACTTCCAGGGGGGGCACCACTCCAGTAGACGCCGGGGTAGCACGGGAGGGGCCCGAGGACCCGCCAGGGCCAAGAGCCGCAGCGTAGGACAAACCCCGCCGCGGCTCCCGGTCACGGATCTTATCGCGCGCCTCCCGCGCACTAAGGAATTCGGTAGTCCTTAAGGACCGCACCTCAAATTCAAATTTGAAAACGGGACGGTCCCGAGAAGAGGAAGGGTGGGCCCCCGAACAGTTCGAGCACCGCGGGGGCTTCGTGCACGGGGTAGGGTGCGCAGGCCCACCGCAGCGGACACATAGCTTACCCTCACGGCGGCACGCAGAGCTAACATGGCCGAACCGGTTGCAGCCAAAGCAGCGAACCGGGTCAGGCACATATGGTCGCACCGAAAACTCACACGACCGGCGATCACCCATGCCCCAGAACACCTGGGCCGGAGGCACAAGGGAGTCAAAGGTCAGGAGCAGACGAGCGGACGGGGTAAGAGCACCATCCCGGCGCGGCGAAAAGCGGAAGACCTTCGTTACCCCCTGGGGGGCAAGATCCTCCTGCAACTCGCCAACCGGGATTGACAGCAGACGGAAGCGAAAATGGTGCCTTGACAGCTATTCAATTGCGGATGGGGTCACAGAAACTCTGCAACCCAAGACATCCTGCAACTGTAGAAGGGACCCAGTCACCCCCGAAGAACGGGACTTCAAAAGAAGAGACCCATCCCTCAGAGGGCGGATATCATAACGACAGGGAACCCCTATCGTCTTAAGGCGCTGAAACACCCGTTCCGAGTTGCCCGGAAGGGAGCCAGCGGAAGGGCGGAGAACAAGGAACCTGTCCACCGGACAGAAATTGACAGCAGAGACAGGTCCATGTGTAACGGTAACCGAGAGTGGGCGAGAGAACAAGGGCCGCGAAGACCCCGCCCTACGGCCACCACGAGTCCGGCCACGAGAGCCAGACACCGCAGAGGACGAGAGGGGGCCATACGGCTTGAGGGTCAATCCAGCGGAGGCAGAGGCCGCTGAACGACCAGAAGTAGTAGTCTGATCCAAATCCAAGGGCGGGCCAGAGTCGTCAACAAGAGGGGAGTGAAGTTTAGTAATAGAACCCATAAACAGTATTTTTCCAAAAAACGGCAGCCTCGGACCCAAGGCGATGCACCAGCCGCCGCTGCATCCTTCAAAGCGCAGGCCCCAACGTCCCGGGTAGCCCGCCCCCCAACCTAACTGTCGTTTTAAAAACAGCAGAGTGGCACTACGGAGATTTGTCCGTTAAGGGCCAAGCAAAGACCCAATCCAGACGCAGCAGCGGTCCGGGCGCCCAACCGTCCCCGGAGCACAGCTCAGCCACGGAGCGATGCCCCCCGGCGGGTGCACCTGATGACCCCAAGACTGCAAATACAAACAGAGGGGGGGGGGATACTACGATTGACAGAGGCACAGGACCGAGTCAAAACAAAAGAAATTCCGGGAGAGACGGAAAAAAAGGGGGAGCAAAAGAAAAGAAAAGGGGGGGAAAAAAAAAAAAAAAAAAACGCAACTAGGTAACTCTTCGCCCACACCCCGCGAGGAGTTGAGGAAACCTCAACAACCCACGAGGTGTACGAGCCCCTCGGCCCGGCAAGCCGGAGTACCTAATCGAGGGGGTTATACATATATATATATATATATATATATATATATATATATATATATATATATATACATATATATATATATATATATATATATAATATATTATATATACATATATACATATATAATATATATATATAATATATACATATATATATATATATATCTATATATATATATTATATATATATACACACACACACACACACACATATATATATATAATATATATATATATTACATACATATATATACATATATTATATATATATTATATATACACACATATATATATATATATATATATATATATATATATATATATATATATATATACACATTATATATATATATATATATATCCCCGCAAGGGGGTTCTAAGCTCGTGCTCTTGAGTGCTCTTTGTGCTCGTTTGTACGTGCTTGTTCCTGGAGGTTTCACGTGCGCCCTCCCGGCCCTAGCACCCAAGAATGATGGGGCTCGACCCTGCAGTCCTTGGTCTTTTTCCACTTCGACTGTCCCCTCCACCCTTTCTTTTTCCTCTGTCTTTCCTCTCACTTTTTCTTTGTTTTTCCGCTGAGATATGCCCTTTAAATAGAGGCGAATCGGTTCTTCCCGAACTTAAAAAAAAAAAAATAATAAAAAATAAATATATATATATATATAAATATATATATATATAATATATATATATACACACTGTATATATACGATATATATATATATAATATATATATATATATATATATATTTTTTTTTTTTTAACTGCAAACACGCAGTATAATTAATGTAAAGAACGACGCTTGTATAGGAGAATATTCCGCGCAAGATGAGGAGAGAGAACGAAACATGAAAAAAATGAGGTAACCACCCAGGAATCGAACCCGGGATCTTCCGATTGCCGGTCAGATATGATAACCATTACACCATGGGCCTCACTCGAACAAATGCCGTAATTCTCCTACATACGCGCAGAAACCAATGCCCCAAGGGGGCACCTCCCGCATGCCGTACATTATATACATTTTAACTGCAAACACGCAGTATAATTAACGTAAAGAACGACGCTTGTATGGAGAATATTCCACGCAAGATGAGGAGAACGAAACAAATGAAAAAATGAGGTAACCACCCGGGAATCGAACCCGGGATCTTCCGATTGCCGGTCAGATATGATAACCATTACACCATGGGCCTCACTCGAACAAATGCCGTAATTCTCCTACATACGCGCAGAAACCAATGCCCCAAGGGGGCACCTCCCGCATGCCGTACATTATATACATTTTAACTGCAAACACGCAGTATAATTAACGTAAAGAACGACGCTTGTATAGGAGAATATTCCGCGCAAGATGAGGAGAGAGAACGAAACAAATGAAAAAATGAATATTCTCCTACACAAGCGTCGTTCTTTACGTTAATTATACTGCGTGTTTGCAGTTAAAATGTAAAGGGTGATCCAGAGAAATGGGACCCAAAAGAAACCCCTGTAACTCTTAAAGTATAAGTCCTTTTATAAAATCATACGCATCATTCGAAAGAGGATAGTTACAAGTTTGTACAGGATTGTATAGGTTTTGACAATACAAGACAAGATAAGATACAAAACAAAATAAAAGTGTTAGTTAAAACTAACCCTTCAAGATGACTGCATGGACTGTGGAACAGCTGCGTTTCATAACTGAGCAATATTATGAGCATGGAAGAAATGTAGTTTCAGCTCAAAGATCTTTCAAGACAAATTTTCAGATGTCAAAATCACCTTCTAAGAAAGTAATCCGTCGGTGTGTCAGAAATTTTACCCTAGCAGCATTGGAAAAAGAAAACCAACTGGAAGAGTGCGCACAGCAAGAATAGACGAGATCATTAACAGAACTCATGAAATTGTACAGGATAATCCTAACATAAGCATCAGACGTGCTTCTCAGCTGTTAGGAGTTGGATATGGAACAACACACCGTATATTCAAGCAAAACTTAATGCTCTTTCCATATAAAATTCAAACAGTGCAACAACTAAACGATGGAGATTTCGCACGAAGACGACAATTCTGTCAATGGATCCAACAGAAGGTAAATGACACCACCAATTTCTGACACACCGACGGATTACTTTCTTAGAAGGAGATTTTGACATCTGAAAATTTGTCTTGAAAGATCTTTGAGCTGAAACTACACTTCTTCCATGCTCATAATATTGCTCAGTTATGAAACGCAGCTGTTCCACAGTCCATGCAGTCATCTTGAAGGGTTAGTTTTAACTAACACTTTTATTTTGTTTTGTATCTTATCTTGTCTTGTATTGTCAAAACCTATACAATCCTGTACAAACTTGTAACTATCCTCTTTCGAATGATGCGTATGATTTTATAAAAGGACTTATACTTTAAGAGTTACAGGGGTTTCTTTTGGGTCCCATTTCTCTGGATCACCCTTTATATAATGTACGGCATGCGAGGGGTGCCCCCTTGGGGCATTGGTTTCTGCGCGTATGTAGGAGAATTACGGCATTTGATGGAGTGAGGCCCATGGTGTAATGGTTATCATATCTGACCGGCAATCGGAAGATCCCGGGTTCGATTCCCGGGTGGTTCTCATTTTTTCATTTGTTTCGTTCTCTCCTCATCTTGCGCGGAATATTCTCCTATACAAGCGTCGTTCTTTACGTTATATATATATGTGTGTGTGTGTGTGTGTGTGTGTGTGTGTAGCATAAAAACAAGAAGTTTCTAATAGAAAATGGGATATTCGTTATAAACCCCTTTAATTAATTAAGGAAGACTTATTTAGTTGAATAATTGGAGGTCTGTATTATTATTATTACAGATTTCTAATAAAACCTTAACAAGATCCTGTATTTATTATTATTGTTATATATATATATAATATATATATATATATATATATATATATATAAGCTCAGATGGGTTTGAGAGGTTTGGGTGGGTGAAGGGAGGGGGAGATGACCGTGTGTTACTATAAAGGTCATGCAAATTTTACCGACCGCTTTGTTCAGTCATTTTGCGGTGAAAGAGATGGTTTTTAGTCGTTCAAAACTGTCCCTTTGTTTTTATGATATATATATATATATATATATATAATTTAAATATATTGTCTTTTGGCTGGACCTATGTATTTGTTGCACATATCTAAAAACGAATTTATTCCTTTCACACTATTTTCACTCACACAAACGTCGTTATACACTTTAATTAATTAATAATAATAACAAAATGGGCGAAATACTTTAGCGCTTCACTCCTCGTGACGTCTCAGACTCATTGTCCTCCATCCAGACTGGCTTTGGATCATTATAATCTCTCGTTCAAATGATTTCGTGATGATAGTTTATATGATCAACAAAGAATAAATTCAAATGATTTCGTGATGATCGTTTATATGATCAACAAAGAATAAATTTGTGCCATTTCGTTTGGGCCAATACACGTTAAAATCATTTGATATAAAAAACATAGAGTTGTCGTGAAGCTAAAACTGTCGCCACGTACCATCTCAACTACTTTTCCATTCTGATTACATTTTTATACACTTTCCTTTTTTCTCCGTGAGCTTAAGTGTATTAAGGCCACCTTTGGTACACCTTTATACGCTTCACTATCTTAAAAAATAAATAATTAAAATGTAAAGTTTAAATTAAAATGAATATTTTAATTCAAATTAAGTACCTGACGGGCGTAACCTGGGATAAGGTCGTGAGAATACACGTGTTTAAGGGCATCCAAGATTTCTGTACCCCCATATCTGCATCCATCGATTTCTGCAAACGAAGAGCTGCTGCCAAAGTATTTTTTGTGTACCGTTCGCTCGAACTGTTAATAATAAACAATAATTAATTCATTAAGAAATGACTCAAGAATCTTCAGTTTCCTGTTCTTATATACAGGGGGGTCCATAAAATATCCATTATTTAGTGGTTAATCTTAAACCAAGAAATTATATTTTCCACACACACACACACAGTATATATATATATATATATATAATATATATATTATATATATATATATATATATATATATATTAGTGATGGGACGATTGTCATATTTCATACAATCGCTGTTGCGATTGTCAGAATTTGAAAATCGCGCGATTGCGATGTTTTAGCTTTAGCCTCACATAACGCTCATTTATGCTTTAAATATACCTAAACGCGTTACCTACCATAGGGTTAGCTTGATTTTTTAACATTCCAATTTTACATAGAGCAAATAAAGAGGTGTACTTATGTTATTATTAAACCAATTTTTTATTCTGTTTTCAACTAATTCGCAACCCGTTTCATTTCTGTTTTGACTTATTTATTATTTATTTATTATTCCGTATTGTTGTTAGCTAAACTTTCCTTTAAGTACGCATGAAAGAGCAGCTTTCATAGCAACTTTTGTAGAGATTTAAATCTTTTGTTCACAATCGCAACAATCGCACTCATTAAATGCGATTGCAATTGCGATTGCGATTGTAAAAAATTTGCGATTGTATCGCGATTGCGATGGCGATGCATCGTCCCATCACTAATATATATATATATATATATATATATATATATAATATATTATATAATATATTATATATATATATATATATATATCTATATATAATATATATATATATATATGTAAGACGATCATCATCGACCTCGTATTTGATTCCTTTGAAATTTGGTGACAACCTTAATTATGGACAAGTCGTTTTTACAATAATAACATGCTCGTGGTGGCAATATATTTTCGTTAGGAGTACCACCCTTATATCTATAGCACTACACGTGTGTCCATTCAAAGGACATATCAAGAGTATTTCAGCAAACACTGTCCATGGCCTGAAAAAAGATTTAGACGTAAAGAAGGTGTTCTCCAAAATTTCAGTAATGTTAAATTCACTTTCATTCGCAAGGAATCTTCTCCAGAAATGAAAAATTTGCCATCCAGCTATTATTAAACAATAAGAATTCTAATAATTCCTCGTGTACACGCAGTTTATATTGAAACACGGCTATTGTACAGAAAAATGTAATTTTAAAATCACTGATCAAACGTGCTCTGTGATAAACTGAAACCTACGTTTGCTATATATTTACAGTAATCATTAGAAAATCAGCAGGCAAGTCAAGTCATGAAGTCATTGAACAGTTTAGGAATATTTTAAGTCTGATCAACTGTACGCCATTCCTCACTAGTTTTATTTTTCACTCCAAATATACAAAAGAACAACCAATCCGTTTGTTACTACCATAAAAAGTGAAACTCGGAAACCACTTCACTTCAGGTATCGAGGATGGAATGAATCTGGAGTATGCTTATACTAAAACTGTGCTTATTCGTTTCATTCATCTTATTAAAAGTAAAATGCAGGAATACCTCGAAATTCGTCGTTAATTCGTTCCGGAGTAACACGAGGAAATACGAGGTAGATTATAACATGCTTCAATGAGAAACATTTTACTGTATTTTACTCGTTTTTCGGCAAAATATAATATATTGCGTTGGTAAACAGTTGAATTTCGTCAATTTCGATCGTTTTTTTTTTCACATTTTTTCAAAAAACGACGAATCTGCAAATATGGACGACGGATTGCGAAACTATAGGTAGTGAAAGATTGACGACGAATCTGCGAAACGACGAATTTTGAGGTATTCCTGTAGTTTGAAGTATAGTGTGAACTTTCAACTTTACTTCCTCTTTTGATAATTTCATTGTCTTAAATTGCATAAATATTTCTTCTTCTTTTTATGGTTTCTTTCTAAAAAAGTTCTTTCTTACCTTTGAAACAAAGTCGAAAAAGAGCTTCCAAAACTAATTATATTAAATCGACATCCTGTCGGTAAACTTTTGAGAAATAAGAGAAGTGTACTTTTTGCCTTTTCAATACTACTTCCCTCCATGCTTCCTGGAAAAGGGATTTCGTTTATTTCATACATTTGCGAAAAAAAGTTATTATTTACAAAACACTCTTATCCTAAATTTACGGTGCAATACTTTCATGTATGGGCAAATAGGGCATTAACTCAAATTACCTCCCATATAACAGGTTTGGGTAATTTATAAAAATACTCCCATTTCACTAAAATTACTAAAATTTTAATATAATAATTGCCCCTTTCCTATTTAAATCAATGTACCCAGAATAGGTTTTCAGACTATAATTACTTCAGTCTTTCTTCTCTAGAGTGAACAAAAAATATTTTCTCAGCCATTCTCTTTATCCCAAAAGTTAAATAAGAAATTTACTTTTAAATACAAATACAAAATTCAGATACACTCTTTTAGTAATTTTAGTTAAAATTTAGTAAAAAGGACTCATATCCCGACTGCGTGGGAGTAAGAGTGCCCGAATGAGTGGCCAACCAAACACGGTACTCGCAACGGGAGCAAACTTAAAAGCCTCAACGCCCAGTCCGACACTGAGACCACTGAGCTACCGGAAGGCCATAATTTTAGTAATTTAGCAATAATGAAAAACTATGCAATTCTGAGCCGGAACGCTTCATATTTTTAATTCAATTAAGTCATTACTAAACGCGACCAGAAGATGTAAAATTTCGCTCACCCGATCTGTCTACGACGAAGATAAGTTCATTGTGAGGATTGAAGCATTCGTAAGGAATCTCAGGAAAGAAATTTAACATAAGGACATCATTTTTCATTAATCCTTTGGAACTTCTATCTCCTGTCATCTGCAAAGCGTGAGCTTTGTGCACAGTCTGGTAATAAACTTGGAAACTCCAATCATGGTCCAAATTTGAACCTCCATCTTGTGTTATCTGCCAAATATAAAAATTATTTAAAAACCAACTAATCTTTTATTACTCTCAGTTTCTATACAAAATATAATTAAAAGGCTACGTTATAAATCATGACAATTGATCACGTGATATATAAACCTATATTATGAATCATCATCACGATTAAAAAATAAAAAATACGTACCACAGCAGTTGTTTCTTCATCGCTTATCTCGACATTGACTGGATCGCTCTCTGAAGTTACTTTAGCAATTTTTAAACTTCCTCTAACTTCTCCTTTGACATCCAAGGAATACGAAGTCTGATTCGGAAATACAGTGCGATGAACCTGAAAATTCGGTTGAAAAGTAAGAAATAGGACATATTTGTATGATGTAACAGCAAAGAATCTGCTGTCCAATGTCTTTAGATGGGATCACTCATAGCCGTCTCATTATTTAACAACCTTATTAAATTACCTGTATGATCCTAACTATCATTAGTTATTCACCCTTGGTGTAAATTCTGCCAGTTGGACACTGTTTAATGGAGTTTTCCAATTGGTGGAGCTTTTTTCACTTTAATTACATCAGTTGAGAATTTCTGAGATAACCTCATACACCTCAAAAGCTGAAAATCTTTTAGCAGTATAAAAATGGACACCTCCATGTAACTGAGAAGCTTCTACTGTCCATTTTGCATATGAAACCCAACATTTCACATGCAAAGAAAATGAAATTGAAATCTTTGCGGGTAAAATATATAGAGGACACAGCAGAGGCGTACACAGCATTTCTTAAAGGGGATAGGGCACACACACACACAATATATATATATATATATATATATATATATATATATATATATATATATTCTGTGTGTGTGTGTGTGTGTGTGAGCTCAAAATTGATGATGATTGATTTGGAATCAAAATAAATTGCATCTTGGAAGGCTTCAGTTGTATTTTATTTCCGATTTATGGGCAAAGAATTAAATTTGCACAAATTAATCGTACGTATAAAGACATATATAAACGTTCCTAAGCCAGCCAAAATTACTTTTGAGTTATGAGTTAATAACATGTTCTGGTAACCATGAAATAACTGAAATTCCATATGCCATCAAGACTTTTTTGTAGTGAATGTTAAAGTTATCGATTTTTGAAAATTTCTTTTTCAAATATCTTTAATGAGAGTAGTAATAATTTTTACAATGGGGGGCCTATGCCCCCTATGCCCCCCCTCATGTACGCCACTGGGATACAGTATGCGACAGACAAACATATACAGTATGTATAAAGCAGTGGTTCCCAACGGGACGAACGAACCGCTCCCCCCCCAGGGGACGTTTGTAATGTTTAGGGGGCGCTAGGAAAAAACTGAATGACAAACTTAAGTATGAACTCCATTGTAACAACTGTCATGTAATGTAAAATTAGATTATTATTGGAACAATCCTTACTGTAATGGAGCTGATTCTATCTATCTATCTATCTATCTATCTATCTATCTGTGGAAAAAGTCACATCAAACAATTTCATACCGAAAAAGTCAGTAAATAATTTAATAACGAAGATTTTGAAAAGAAATTATTCCGGCAATGAAAGCTTAATATTTAATTTAAGTTCACGAGGAACTTAGATTTTAAATGCAGTTTCACAAATCTTGACACAATGGGTTCCGATGTGAAGTTTTAAATTTTCATGGCCACGTTCTTTTTCATAGTTTTATTCACCGAATGACATTTCTCAATTTCACAAACGTGGATGCAATTTTTTAGAAGCGTCCACAGACTATTTAAACTGGTGATGATTATTAGAATGACCGGAATTAGATGGGACCGAACGGCCCAGCACCGCAGGAGCCTATGGGGCACACTTTAGCTAGTAAATATAAATATATTCACTGTATCGTAATTATTTCTTTCAACAACAGTTAAGCTTACAGTCACTAATCATCCTATCATTTGCTGTTTTATATCAACTATAGAAAATTAAATTTTTTTTTAATACGCCTTTAGGCCCTTAAATTATTTACTTTAAGCACTCCTAGTTTTGTCAGAATTTGTAAAAACATAAAATCTGAACGAAGATGAATATCCATTTTTTTAATATACTGCAGTTGAACCTCATTTTAATTTAAGGTATTTACATTTTCAATATATTATGTTCGCTTTATATGTCGTCGTTCAATAATGTTCAATCCAATAAATCGGGCTCAATTTTTAGATGGCCTCACTGTTATTCAGGTTAGTATAACTGGCTTCTTAATACTATGAATTCAGTAACAGTGATTTCACGTTTTGTTACTAAGCCCGGTTACTAATCCACAAACAATGGAGCATATACTACTTCAACGATATACAGTGACCCAAAAAAGTGTTTCCCGACCCCTCCCTACCTAAAAAAAATTATTGTACATTATTTCGGGAGCACATTTTTGGATCACTGTATTTAACTATCAGTAACTTCAGCTTTTGTAAAGTGCTACCTCCACTCTATTGAACTTAGCACATACAGACATCTGTCAATAATACATTTATATACTTCTTCCTATGTTTATGCTACTCATCCTTCATTAGCAGAGCAACACTCCTCTTACCTCCTCTCCTTTCCATACCCGATTTCACATCTTTCATACCGTATCACCATTTCCTTTCAGTTTAGTTTCGCATAGACCATGGAAGTCAAAACGTTCGTCCTGACAAATCATGAACACTTCCACCCTCTTTGCATCCTCATTTATACCTCTTAACATTCTATACTGCCAAACGAGACCGCAAACACTTCCTGGGGCAGCGTTGGAGGACGCGCTTTACAAATCCGATGTCTTTAATGAACATTATGTTTATCTTAAAAATGTAATAATTAAAATTAAGTATATTTAATTTCTTACCCATACAACCATCGAATTGGTAACTAGTTTCCTGATCGGCGGGACAATATCTGGGATTGAAAATGGTTGGTAGCGTGAATGTAACGGCTCCATCAACGCCCACGGGAAGTTCCATCACCATCTTCAGTTTTAGTTCAGCTACGTCTCCTTCAGTAGAAAGAGGAAAATAAGTGTAAATTTGATTGTTCGTCCAAATGATTAATCTATCTACAGAAGCTAAGGCTAATCCTGTGGATTACATACAGGATTACATTGTGGGAAACATATGAAACTATTACACAAAATTATATATATATATATATATATATATATATATATATATATATATATATATATATAGCAGTGTTGTATATTTATTTACCTGCCCAAGGTGTCTCCTTGGTACTTACATTGGCAGCACCATGCGCTCCCTCAGGACTAGATTTTATTCGCATATGGGAATAAGTTGCCAAACAGGTAAAATTTTAAATAAAAAAGAAGCCTCCAGTATTCGGGAACACAGTATAAAATGTAAAACTGATGTCACTTTAGGTAATTTTAAAATTCTCGGTTGTAATTCTTGTCCTAACTCACTTAGAATTTTGGAATCTCTCTATATTAAAACATTGACCCCTTCTCTAAACGTGGATTCCTCAGCTGTCCCTCTAAATTTTTTATAAACCCCCCTCCCCAATTTTTTATAATCCCCCCTCCCCTAACTTATAACTCCAACCGCCCAACCCATAGCTTGTTTCCTGTTTTGTTTTAAATTACTCGTGCCTCGGAACCAGCATTGAAAGGTTCGTAGTGTTAATTATTCCATTGTATTAGTGTTAATTATTCCAGTGTACTAATTTCAAATTTACTATATGTAATTTAAAAATAGCTTTTACATTTCTTGTAATTTTATATGTAAATTTTTATAACTTTGAATTTAACCCTCTTCTTTTAGTCTTTTAAAATTTGCTTTTATTGAATAGGTTTTATAGAAATTATTTTGTCTTATTCACATTTATTTATTGATTCTAATTTCATATTGTTATTATCTAGCCTGATGATGAGCGTATTGCTCGAAACGTTGCGCATTAAAGAAGACTTCATGGCATTTACATTCCTCCTTGTCATTGGATTTCTCCTAAATATTAAATTGAAGCTTTGTAGAAGCAAACCGCATGACTATATATATATATATATATATATATATATATATATATATATATATATATATATATATATACATATATATATATATATATATATATATATATATAGGGTGACCCAAACGTCACTACATAGATTTTTTTTATGCAGGAAGAAGGGGCCAAGGGCGAATACCCACAAAACGCCACCGCCAATAGAAGAAGAAAGCTAAAATGCGGAATGATCATGTGAGAAACACTGTTATCCGTGAGATGTGTGGGAGTCAATGGAGTCTTGTGGAGATAGCAGATGAGGGGGTGTTAAAATGGTTTGGGCATATAGAGAGGAGTGAGGGAGGAGAAGTTGCTAAAGAGGATTTACGTGTCGGAGGGGAAAGGGGGAGGGGTAGACCAAGGAGGAGAGGGAAGGATGGGGTGAGGGAGGCTTTGGGTCAGTGGGGCCTGGACGTCTGGGAGGGTGAAAGATGCGCGCACGTTAGAAAAAAGTGGAGCGATGTGGTATATGGGGGCGACCGGCTGGCAATGTGCCGGCTCAGGGTGTATGAAGCAGTCTGGGTAAACCGTGTAGTCTGCGGGGCTGGGCTGTGGATAATGTTGCCCTGAGACTGGTGCATTATTGTCATGTCACCTGATGAAGTGAATGTGAGCGACTGAGGATTGTTCCTGATGCAACCCCACTGCGGTCAGAGCTGGGCAATAAATACATTGAATGTATTTAAATACTAAATACTAAATCATGGGAGAAATGTATTTAAATACTAAATACTAAATACATTTTACGAATGTATTTAGATACTAAATACAAAATACATCAATTGTATTTAAATACATTTGTAAATACATTTTAAATACATACAAATTTTAACATATGCATTCACTAATTCATGTTTTGATAAATTTCTACTTTAGGGGACATGGTGAATTTCGAAATAAATACACCACTCGATAGATCAGACGATTTTAAAAGCTTTTTCATCAATGAATTTTCCATCGCAAATTGGATTGATTGCAATGAGTTAGTTACACAGGCCCACTTAAGGCAGAGCCGTTTTGTACGATTATTCGGTCAATTTCAAGATATTTTTTGATGTCTAAAAAAACACTTACCTTCAGATGAGTGTACAGATTCGTTGTAGCATTGCTTGCAGCAGAGACTTCGTGTTTACACAGCAAGCAGGTGCACTTTACCTTATTACCGTCTTTAGATTTAATTTTAAAGTATTTTCCATCAAACAGAGGGTGCACTAAATTGTTATCTGCAGATATATCACTGTTTGATTCACCGGATTTGCTTGTTGAAGCCATGACACGCACACGATAAAGAAATCAACCGCTTTCGATTAAGAGTGGAACACAACTGATTGAACTGACACCAGTGATGTAGTCGAGACCACCAAGTCACCATTGTGAAAGGGGTTTCAGACTTGAAAGTTAAAAACAGTGATGTAGTCGAGACCACCAAGTCCGAGACTGAGACCGAGACCGAGACCGGATCCTGTGAGACCAAGATCGAGACCGAGATCAAAGGTTCGAGATCGAGATCTACCTTCCGAGATCGAGACCCTTAAAATTCGAGACCGAGATCGAGACCAAGCTCATGCTCTTTCAATTTGTTTTACACTACTATGGAAATGTGAAGGGTTGTCGAGTTATTCTATGCTTTATTGAATTTATCGGTACTGTTTTCTTTATGCTGTATTTCTTGCATTATTTTTGTGTGAAGCATTTTATTTTTTCAAATACATATTGGATGGGAGGATAATCGTTTTTATCACGCCACAGAGGTTGACACGCCGTTTGGCAACACTAAGTGGCCTTATAATATATACTTATATATATAATATATATAATTCTCTATTTAGTGTTTCCATTTTCAATAAAATTAATATGACAGGGGGGGGGGGGGGTTGCAATTTTTTTTTTGTAGCGCTGACCTAAAAAAATCCAGATCCACACACCCCGCAAGGCAAACATGGCAACTCAAAACAGGGTGACTAATTACTGAATACCTAGAGTCCCTTACTTTTACAAACTTTCATAAACATTCTGAATTGTGTCTGTTCAACCA
The DNA here is from genome assembly GCA_023014485.1 of Bathynomus jamesi. Classification (NCBI taxonomy): domain Eukaryota; kingdom Metazoa; phylum Arthropoda; class Malacostraca; order Isopoda; family Cirolanidae; genus Bathynomus; species Bathynomus jamesi. The sequence goes on from JAJOZX010009287.1 coordinate 122,352, forward strand.
AGCCACCATCATGAGTATGCCAATAACATGTATTTTTCATTACGGTCTCGAAAGGTCTCGAAGAGAAAAACGGAGACTGCGTCTGTCGAGACCGAGATCGAGATCTGCAAATTGGGTCTCGAGATCGGTCTCGAGACCTACATCACTGACTGACACGTTGAAACATGAACCATGCTGTACTACACTGTCGACGCGTCGTACTGTGCTAGTAGCCAGGGTTGGCACTAGTGGGCCCAGCCCGAAAAAACCCACCTGGTTTTTTTTTTTTAAAACCACTTGAAAAAACCCACTATTTTACCCCTTGTGGGTTTTTTCATGAAACTTAAGAAGTGCATATGCAATTATTTTTAAAAATTATCATATAGGCGCCTATAATGATTTTACATGCAAAGCAAGCAAACATGAGTCAACAAATAGACCTACAGGTATAACTCTTTGGGTGAGGTAGCAGGTTATAGAGTGTAGACATCAGCCAATCAGGGTGTTATACATCCTGATTCTTCAGTCAACTGCATCTTCAAGGAATTTTCTACTTCTTCATGGATTGTATTTAAAAGTCTCTATCATTTCAATAAAATACTTAGACTCTGCACATAGAAATGGAATATTATTTGCATAAAAGAATTTGGCTATTTTGTTATCAATGACATTTTTCTGCAAAGTTGTTGTTGTCATGCCAAAATCGCTTACTTTCTTTTGAATTTTTTTTTTTCATCTGTAATTGTGTCAGTGGTGGTGAGGATGAGTCTGGATCATCTGAGAGGTTTATGTCATGGCAGTATGAAGATGATGTACTGGCAGTATTGTCAGTCTTGTTTCTTGATTCCATGTGTTTCAAACATTTCATTAAATGCATTTTTATTCGCTCTATTTTATTACTTATTTCATTACTGCAATGTTTGCATCTAACTTTACTAGTCCCATCAATAATATTGACTTCACTCCATTCATGCCCTGATTTTCTTCCTGATCCAAAGGTCTTTGGCATTATTTAATGCAGTTATAACTTCAAACAGACTAATTCTGTAGGCTAGCAGTAAAGATAAATATGCTGTTGCCAGTTTGTTTTATTTAACTGAAATAAAAGAAAAAATATTCAGTAATATGAATTAAATAGATATAACTAGCTGAATTAAGTTCCCTTTGGGAGCTGTAATTCATCTACTTCCAGCAGAAGACACAGGGGCCTGTCTTCCATAGAAAGTATAGCCTAACAAATAGGATAATTTACCATACCAAATTTAGTTCAAATTGGTCCATGTTTTCCAAATTTTGTTGTGAAGCTCAATCTGAGAAAATAATAACTTTTTATGCTTAATTGCCTGGAAGGCAACCTTTTTGCTAAAAACAAGACAAATGTTATATTAATAGTGTACGGTACAGTACAGTATTATTATAAAAAATAAGATAGGTAGGTCTAATGTGAACTACCATATGGACATATGAAAAAACCCAATTTTACCCGGGTTTTTTCGGGTTTTAGGTGAAAAAACCGAAAAAAAACACCTGGGGTGGGCTTTTTTAAAAAAAGTGGGTTTCTTGCCAACCCTGGCTAGTACAGAACGTGTATTAAACCAGTAAAAGTATTTACATTTTTATATTTTGAGTATTTAAATACATTGTATTTAAATACTCATTAAAGTATTTAAATACTACAGGGTGGGCCGTAAGTTTCCATACATAGGAAAAATAAACATTTTTTTATGGACAACCATTTTTATTTATATAATATGCTCTACATGGTTGCCATTGTTTTGAAAACACATTTCAATACGTGTTCCTCACTGTTGATGAACACGCATTAGCACAGTTGACGTTATGCTTGTAATGGCGTTGGTGATATGTTCCTTTAGATGATTTATGTCTCGTATCTTTTCCTGATACACCATGGCCTTCAAGTGCCCCCAAAGATAGAAATCAAGGGGGGAGATCTGGGGATCTGGGAGGCCACTCCACAGGACCACGCCGACCAATCCAAGCATCCGGAAACTGCTGATCCAAATACCGACGCACGTATTTAAATTTTCCTATGTATGGAAACTTACGGCCCACCCTGTATATTTAAATACATGAAAAACAATGTATTTATAAATACAGTTCTAAATACACAAATGTATTTAAATACAAATGTATTTAAATACTGCCCAGCTCTGACTGCGATAAACTTTTATATGAACGCATATCTTAAAAATTATGCGCTATTTAACAATTTTATTTCTAATACAGCATCAATAATTGTCTATTTTAGATATTCAAAGTGTCTTCCTTCAACTTAAGCACATTGTTTACAAGTTCACTGGTTATATATATACAGCGGTGTAGTGCTGTGGGAATGCGTGGGAACGGCGTTCCCTTACTTTTTTTGGTAGACGGAACAGCGTTCCCTCACTATTTCAAATAAATCCGAACTTACAAATCTCTAATGTCATGAAATTTTAATTCCCACCCCTAGAAGAAATATGAGAAAGAATCATTAACTGTTTCATTTCTTTTAGCTTCGACTGAGGCAATGCTAGCCTATAAAGATCTGGTGAACCAGTCACCACGGCGTACCAGTTGTTAACTTTTTTTTAGTTAATCATTCCAGTTGTTAGCTATTTTTATTGATCGCACTGGATGTCGTATATCTAATGACACTGGAAATACTGCATCTTCAACCTTGGAATATATCCTAATATCCAGTGCATATGACCTCAAAATATCCCTGAAATTGGTCAGATTTCAAAAGATTTCCCGGGGGGCTTACAGTGCCCCCGGACCGGCAGCTGTATGGGCTCGCCGCGCTCGCCATTGTCCCCCCAGCATCTAAGTAACACTTTCAAAATGCGTTCCCTCACTTCTTTATTTAGCACTACACCACTGTATGTATATATATATATATATATATATATATATATGTTTAAAAACTTAAGTTTATAATTTGCAACTGACCTTTAGGAAAATTTCCGAGGGAAAGGTGCAACAAATCTCCAGAGAAGTCATTTTCAGAACCTAAAATGGCAGTATGTCCCTGCTTCACGGCATTAGAATAAACTTGTTGAGCCTAAAGAAATATAATACCTTAACTTTATCTACTGCAATAATATTGTTATGTGGTCTCTCTCTCTCTCTCTCTCTCCAGCAGCAGGTAGTCCCCCTCCAACAGCAGGTAGTGACTCTCCTTCTACGTTGGAGGGGGCTCAAGCTCCTGCGGAGATTGTCCCCTCGTTAGTGAGGGGCTATTCAACTCCCGACAGCCCTGGCTGTTCGGGAAACGGGTCGTGCTAGCGGGCGGTCAGAATAGGGGAGGCTCCCTCCGTGCAATGCTTTTTAATGCTAGGTCGATTAGGAACAAGTTTGGCGAGCTACAGGCACTCTTAGCATCAGAATACCAGGATATCATTGCTATCACCGAGTCCTGGATTCATACTGATCGTAGGGACTACATTGGGGAGTTCGAAATTCCCGGGTATAGAATGTTTCACAAAGACCGCACCCATGGGGAGGGGGGTGGGGTACTAATATACGTCAGAGACACGTTGAGTCCGGTTGACTGCCAGTTCCGGTTGGAACGGGAGCTGCTTGGCGTCGATCTGAATGTAGGAGGGACGAACTATAGGTTAATCTTGGTGTACAGACCTCCGCATCTCCTCCTCGAGGAGGATACAGCCCTGTACACCGAACTCAGTAGCCTGCTAGGGGATAGGGTGTGTGTAGTTTTAGGAGACTTCAACTGTCGCGGCATAAAGTGGGAAAAGAGGCCGATGCTGAAGGGAGGAGGCTAGTTGACTTTGCTGATGAGAACTTCCTCACTCAGTGGGTCAACGAGCCTACACGAGGCAAAAGCGTTCTAGACTTAGTATTCACGATCGAAGACAACCTCGTCACTGGCCTCACCGTTGACGAATCATTGGGCGGGAGTGATCACGGTCTTATTAGGTTCCGTGTGCGCGTCCCTCGGGTGAAGCGTAGTAACTCGAGAGGCAGTAAGCTCGATCTACAGCGGGCGAACTTTGTTAGCCTCAGGGATAGCGTAGGAGAGATAGGGTTAGAGGTTGGCGGCGATGTTGAGGGAGTGTGGAGTGCATTCCGGGACGAGTTTATGGTGCTGCAGTCTGCTGCCATACCCTCAAAACCGGTCACCCCTGCTTCAACGCAGCCTAAGTGGTTCAATCGTGACATCGCTTCGGCTATCCAAAATAGGAAAGTAGCGTATAGGAGGGCGAAGGCCAATCGTTCCCACGAGAACACTGAAGCGTATGTCCGACTGTGTAGGGAAGTGAAGGCGAAGGTTAGGCTAGCGAAACATAACGAAGAACTACGGGTGGCAAGCCTCTGCAAGGGGAACCCTAAGGAATTCTTGTTATGTTAATAGTAGAAAGCCCATTAGAAGCATGATAGGTCCGTTAAAGGACGGAAGCGGCGTTCTGCGGACCTCCGACGCGGACATCGCTAATGTGCTTAATGAGTACTTTGCGGGAGTGTTCACCAGGGAGGATACCCGCGTCATCCCTGAGCCAGGCGTGAGGCACGAAGGTGCTGGCCTGGATAGTGTTAGATGTACCGCGACAGTCGTTGCCGATAGAATAGACAAACTGAGCGCGTTTAAGGCTCCTGGGCCAGACCAGTTTCTCCCCAGTGTTGCGAGAAGTGCGCGACCAGGTGGCTCCCCACCTGGCTACAGTCTTCAACAAATCGTTGGAGATGGGCCAGGTGCCTGGTGACTGGAGGGAAGCCAACGTGACCCCTATCTTTAAGAAAGGGGATCACGAAAGTTCAGGGAACTATTGTCCCATTAGTCTCACTTCAGTTGTAGGTAAATTATTAGAAGGGATAATAGCTGATAGGATCGTTGACCATTTGGACTCCTACAAGCTGCTTGGGGACTTCTAACATGGGTTTAGACGGCATAGGTCGTGTCTCACCAACTTGCTCGAGTTTTTCCACGTCATGTTGAGTGAGTACGATAAGAGTAGGGCGATTGATATACAGTGTGTCCGTAAAGTCATGGTGGGATTTTAAATAGCTATATTATTGCAACGAAACATGATAATGAGATGAAACAATGCCAAATTTAAGAACTCTCAAAGTTGTATCTTGTAGTTAGTCTAGGCTAAGCTTAACCTTTATCTCGTAGTTAGTCTAGGCTGTCCACATGCCTATGTTGAACATGAGCGTAATAGCCCGAAAGTTAATGTGTGGTGTGCTCTAGCACGAGATCGAGTGATTGGCCCATTTTTCTTCGCGGAACCCACTGTGACGTCACATAACTACCTCGCTATGTTGGAACATTTTGCAGTACCCCAATTTATTGACAATAATGTCATCTTTCAGCAAGATGGTGCTCCTCCGCACTATGCCAACGTTGTTCGAGAATTCCTTAATGAAAAATTTCCACAGAGATGGATAGGAAGAGGAGGATGGAAGCCATGGCCTCCACGCTCCTCCGGACCTGACACCTTTGGACTTTTATTTGTGGGGTTACGTCAAGCAAAGCGTGTACAGTGTACCCATTAGGGATATTCATCACTTGCACGAGCGAATCACAGAAGCTATCGCATCCGTCACTCCTGATGTTCTTGGGCGTATGTGGCTGGAATTGAATCACCGCCTAGATGTCTGCAGGGCTACCAGAGGAGCCCATATCGAACTACGTTAAATAAAGTTATTCATTTAGAGTTGTTCTTCAATTTGCCTTTTTTTCCATCTCATTATCACGTTTCATTGCAATAATATAGCTACTTAAAATCCCACCATGACTTTATGGACACACTGTACTTTATCTCGACTTTCAGAAAGCCTTTGATAAGGTACCTCACCGCCGGCTAATGGCGAAAGTGCGCGGCTGGGTATCAGTGGGGAAATAGGTAGGTGGATTGAAAACTGGCTGAGGAATAGGTGGCAGAGGGTGGTAATTAAAGGGGCTAGTTCGGGTTGGGCCTCGGTCACTAGTGGGGTTCCTCAGGGTTCCGTTTTGGGGCCACAGTTGTTTGTCATTTACATAAATGATATCGACGGTGGCATCGTCAGTCGGATCGCCAAATTCGCTGATGACACCAAGCTTGGGGCCAGTGTTGGGACGCCCGAAGCGATCGAGGAACTGCGTGCGGACCTAGGTAGGATAGGAGAGTGGTCCGAAAAATGGCAAATGCCTTTTAACTTGGGTAAATGCAAAGTGATGCACATTGGCTACGCCAATCCCAAGTCGGACTACTCGATGTTGGGTAGTAATATCGAGGAGACTGATTTAGAAAAAGACTTGGGTGTGCTAATTAGCAGCGACCTTAAGTTTAAGAAACAGTGTGTAGAGGTGGAAAAGAAAGCCCAGAAACTATTGGGTTGTATCAGGAGGCAATTTCAGTTTCGGAACAAGGAGATTGTGCTCTCACTGTACAATTCCCTTGTTCGGCTGCACCTGGAGGATGCTGTGCAGTTCTGGTCGCCCACCCTCAGGAAAGATATTGAGAGGCTGGAGCGAGTGCAGGCGAGGGCCACAAAGTTAATCCCTTCCGTTAGGCATATGGGTTACAATAGACGGTTACGCGCCCTGAACTTGTTTTCGCTTTAAACTCTGAGGTTGCGCGGTCAACTGATCGAGGTTTTCAAGCTCTTACGCGGGTTCAACGATGTCAATTTTAGAAGTATGTTTAGTTTAAATGATAACCCAACTCGCAACAATGGTTGGAAGTTGGATTTGAAACGGTTTAGGACTAGTGTGTGTGGGAATTACTTTACGTATAAGATCTGTGACACATGGAACAGGTTACCTTCGGAAGTTGTGAACAGTTCCTCTGTGGATCAGTTCAAGAAAAGGTTAGACCAAATCTTGCACACTATTTGTGTGTGTGCAAAATTTTCCCTGGCACCGGTTGCCATTGGTACCTCCTCGGTATGGGCAGCAAGGCCTTTTGAGGTACTTCTTTTCCTTGCAACTCCTTGCAACTCTCTCTCACTCTCTCTCTCGCAGGGGGTATAAAGGTTGACATTTTTTCTGGATGTTGTAAACTTTATACTTGGGGTGTGACAGCCCTCCAGTCCCGAGTCGTGAGATTCTAGAGAAATTGGCTGCCAGTTTCTTTAGGTTCTCTCTCTCTTTCGGGAGGGTGGGTAAAGTATGTTGTACAATCCTGTCCCGTGGGTTACTAGGACCCCATCCCATCCCTACTCTGTCCTTTTAGCTTACATTAAGGATGGATGTTCTCCTCTGACTGGGAAAAAAAAAAAAAACCTTTTCTTTTAGTATAAAGTATTTTTCTTTTCTTTTACTATTAGTACCCTACTGCGTGGGAAGAGAGGCTTTGGAACCTCTATAAATAACACCATTTAACGCTCATAGGTTGTGAGAGACTGGGATGGAGGGGTCCCAGGCGTAGGGGCGCGATGAATGGAGTGTGGCTAGTGCCCCGTTAAGCCCATTCCTAACGCGTAATGGCCTGACCAGCCCCCTGCGACCGTTCTTTGGTGACCAATTGATGGTGCTTGGCTGTACTGCTCTGAGGTGAGAGAGCTTTACTGCCCAGCTGGCTGCCAGGCCAGCGTAAAGTCTCGGGCGTGGACTCTGGGTCTGGTGGGATATCCCTTGAATACTGGATTCTAAGAGTTTGGCCGCTCGTGAGTGACTAGTAAGACTTAGTAAGGGGCTGCATCTCGCTGGTGCTCCTGGCGGAAAATCCGTGATGCCTGCGTCGCGAGTGTTTGTCAGTTGGTAGCTGCGACACGTTTGGGATTGTCCGGCCCTGGGGAGACCTTTGCTCAGTGCGGCAGCAGCGAGAGGTGTAGTCTTCTGGAAGGGATGAACGTCACTTGCAAATAGGTGGATGCGTCTACGCGCGGGATGAATTCACCCCCACCCCCTTTTTTATATACTGGTCGGAACGTTTTTGATAGTTTTCATTGCTAGAACGCTTTATCTTATTCAGAGTATTCAGAAAAAAATAATAAAAAATAAAAAAAAAAATAAAAAATATGGCAGGGCCAGCTAAATTGAAAGCAGAATGCTTTAAATGTAAAGTTAATCATTGGTGCGTTGACTTCCCTGAAGGTAGTATCAGCGATATCACATCCCTTAGTGTATGTTTGTTTTGTAAACTTAGAGACAACCACGAAAAGGAAGTTAAAGAGCTAAAGGAATTAGTAAAAAAGCTTGAAGCTAGGGTGTCGCACTGGAAATCCAAACCAGTGGACAAGATCAAACTAAAAACACACCAGCAGATTTAAACTGTAAGACTAAGCATCTAGAACAAAGCGTGGCACGCTTGGAAAACACTGTGACTATTCCGGAAATTAGAACGGAGGAACAAGAATTCAAATTGGTAAAAAATAAAAGACCCTCCAAACCAAAACCAAAACATAAGGATTTGGAACCCATTACCATCAAAAATAAGTTTCACTACTTGATGATGAGGATGAATCCTTTTTAATTGGGGATTCTATGCTAAGGAATCAAGGGGACTTTCTTGGAGCAAGACGGGTGACCAAGAGAAAACTCCGATGTTTTCCGGGTGCCACAAGCCAGATAATTAATAGGGAATTAGGCAAAATTAATATCAAGAATAAGAGTTGCCCTATCATTGTCCATGTTGGTGGCAATGACGTTTTTCTGGGAGGGACAGGAGGGCAGACAGAGCCCATTATAAAAGAATTTAAGAACCTAACTGACAAGGTTAGGAATAGGACAGACATGGGTATGGTCGTAGGAATTCTCCCTCGAATGTGTGCTAGTGATTATACTCTAAGTAAAGCCATTAGCATAAATAAAAGAGTTAAACGCATGTGTGAGGAAAAAGGCCTAAAGTTCGTCGATTTTTGGCCTACATTCTACGGAAATTGGGAATACTTTGGTTCGGACGGGATACATTTTAACTAGAAGGGGAAAAAGTAGTATGGTGATTTACTGAACATTAATTTGTATAATCTTTTTAAACTAGGACCCCCCAAACCAGTAATTGATCCTGCTTCCCAAACAGTTAAACCTACTACCCCAGCAGTTAGTCACCCTCCCCCAGCAGGTAGTGACTCTCCTTCTACGTTGGAGGGGACTCAGGCTCCTACGGAGTTTGTCCCCTCGTTAGTGAGGGGCTCTTCAACTCCCGACATCCCTGGCTGTTCGGGAAACGGGTCGTGCTAGGGGGCGGTCAGAACAGGGGAGGCTCCCTCCGTGCAATGCTTTTTAATGCTAGGTCGATCAGGAACAAGTTTGGCGAGCTACGGGCGCTCTTAGCATCAGAATACCAGGATATCATTGCTATCACCGAGTCCTGGATTCATACTGATCGTAGGGACTTGGGGAGTTCGAAATTCCGGGTATAGAATGTTTCGCAAAGACCGCACCAGTGGGGAGGGGGGTGGGGTACTAATATACGTCAGAGACACGTTGAGTCCGGTTGACTGCCAGTTCCGGTCGGAACGGGAGCTGCTTGGCGTCGATCTGAACGTGGGAGGGACGAACTATAGGTTAATCTTGGTGTACAGACCTCCGCATCTCCTCCTCGAGGAGGATACAGCCCTGTACACCGAACTCAGTAGCCTGCTAGGGGATAGGGTGTGTGTAGTTTTAGGAGACTTCAACTGTCGCGGCATAAAGTGGGAAAACAGGACTGCTGATGCTGAAGGAAGGAGGCTAGTTGACTTTGCTGATGAGAACTTCCTCACTCAGTGGGTCAACGAGCCTACACGAGGCGAAAGAGTTCTAGACTTAGTATTCACGATCGAAGACAACCTTGTCACTGGCCTCACCGTTGATGAATCATTGGGCGGGAGTGATCACGGTCTTATTAGGTTCCGTGTGTGCGTCCCTCGGGTGAAGCGTAGTAACTCGAGAGGCAGTAAGCTCGATCACCGGCGGGCGAACTTTGTTAGCCTCAGGGATAGCGTAGGAGAGATGGGGTTAGAGGTTGGCGGCGATGTTGAGGGAGTGTGGAGTTCATTCCGGGACGAGTTTATGGTGCTGCAGTCTACTGCCATACCCTCAAAACCGGTCACCCCTGCTTCAACGCAGCCTAAGTGGTTCAATCGTGACATCGCTTCGGCTATCCGAAATAGGAAAGTAGCGTATAGGAGGGCGAAGGCCAATCATTCCCACGAGAACACTGAAGCATATGTCCGACTGTGTAGGGAAGTGAAGGCGAAGGTTAGGCTAGCGAAACGTAACGAAGAACTACAGGTGGCAAGCCTCTGCAAGGGGAACCCTAAGGAATTCTTATGTTAATAGTAGAAAGCCCATTAGAAGCATGATAGGTCCGTTAAAGGACGGAAGCGGCGTTCTGCGGACCTCCGACACGGACATCGCTAATGTGCTTAATGAGTACTTTGCGGGAGTGTTCTTCAGGGAGGATACCCGCGTCATCCCTGAGCAAGGCGTGAGGCACGAAGGTGCTGGCCTGGATAGTGTTAGATGTACCGCGACAGTCGTTGCTGATAGAATAGACAAACTGAGCGCATTTAAGGCTCCTGGGCCAGACCAGTTTCTCCCCAGTGTGTTGCGAGAAGTGCGCGACCAGGTGGCTCCCCACCTGGCTACAGTCTTCAACAAATCGTTGGAGATGGGCCAGGTGCCTGGTGACTGGAGGGAAGCCAACGTGACCCCCATCTTTAAGAAAGGGGATCACGAAAGTCCAGGGAACTATCGTCCCATTAGTCTCACTTCAGTTGTAGGTAAATTATTAGAAGGGATAATAGCTGATAGGATCGTTGACCATTTGGATTCCTACAAGCTGCTTGGGGACTCCCAACATGGGTTTAGACTAGGGATTGTCATTTTGAGTCATTTTGTTTATCCCGGGATTTATCCCGGGATAAAATCTGTCTTCGTCCCAGGATCCCGGGATTTCCCGGGATTTTTATTTTATATGTACTATTTAAATTTTTTATACTTTTAAAAAGGAATTAATATAAAAATTATAAAGATTTCATCATTTATTTATTTAAACATTCCATTAGGTAACTATGAGTGTGAATAAGCATGCTCGTAAAAACACAAAAACAACTAAACATATGAAAATGCAAAACATAGCGCATTTAAAAGAACTAATTTGACTTATAATACGAACGTAGAAAACATAGAGAATTCACACTGGCGGCATGCGCGCGTCTTCAGTGAAAACGCTTACACGCCGTATATAAACGCCAGCTTCGTATGGCCACACTGGCATCTTCACACTGTGACGTAAGACGCGCGCACACCGCCAATGTGGCCGCACAATAAGGGTGTGTGACGACAGTTGCGATTACTGTATGATCATGATACAACATGTATGATCGTGTAAACAGGGTATTTATACTATATATACTAATTATTATGTAAGTAATTAGCACCGGGATATCCCGGGATTAACGAAAAAATCCCGGGATATATCCCGCACATAAAATCAACCGGGATCCCGGGAAACAATCCCTAGTTTAGACGGCATAGGTCCTGTCTCACCAACTTGCTCGAGTTTTTCCACGTCATGTTGAGTGAGTACGATAAGAGTAGGGCGATTGATATACTTTATCTCGACTTTCAGAAAGCCTTTGATAAGGTACCTCACCGCCGGCTAATGGCGAAAGTGCGCGTGCTGGGTATCGGTGTGGAAATAGGTAGGTGGATTGAAAACTGGCTGAGGAATAGGCGGCAGAGGGTGGTAATTAAAGGGGCTAGTTCGGGTTGGGCCTCGGTCACTAGTGGGGTTCCTCAGGGTTCCGTTTTGGGGCCACTGTTGTTTATCATTTACATAAATGAAATCGACGGTGGCATCGTCAGTCGGATCACCAAATTCGCTGATGACACCAAGCTTGGGGCCAATGTTGGGACACCCGAAGCGATCGAGGAACTGCGTGCGGACCTAGGTAGGATAGGAGAGTGGTCCGAAAAATGGCAAATGCCGTTTAACTTGGGTAAATGTAAAGTGATGCACATTGGCTACACCAATCCCAAGTCGGACTACTCGATGTTGGGTAGTAATATCGAGGTGACTGATTTAGAAAAGGACTTGGGTGTGCTAATTAGCAGCGATCTTAAGTTTACGAAACAGTGTGTAGATGTGGAAAAGAAAGCCCAGAAACTATTGGGTTATATCAGGAGGCAATTTCAGTTTCGGAACAAGGAGATTGTGCTCTCACTGTACAATTCCCTTGTTCGGCCGCACCTGGAGTATGTTGTGCAGTTCTGGTTGCCCACCCTCAGGAAAGATATTGAGGCTGGAGCGAGTGCAGGCGAGGGCCACAAAGTTAATCCCTTCCGTTAGGCATATGGGCTACAATCGACGGTTACGCGCACTGAACTTGTTTTCGCTTGAAACTCGGAGGCTGCGCGGTCAACTGATCGAGGTTTTCAAGCTCTTACGCGGGTTCAACGATGTCGATTTTAGAAGTATGTTTAGTTTAAATGATAACCCAACTCGCAACAATGGTTGGAAGTTGGATTTGAAATGGTTTAGGACTAGTGTGTGTGGGAATTACTTTACGTATAAGATCTGTGACACATGGAACAGGTTTCCTTCGGAAGTTGTGAACAGTTCCTCTGTGGATCAGTTCAAGAAAAGGGTAGACGAAATCTTGCACACTATTTGAGTGTGTAAAGACATTTAGGACCTCAGTCTGCGGAAATTTCTTTTCCTATAAAATAGTTAATATCTGGAACCAACTTCCCTCAGAGGTTGTTTCCAGTCAAAGTTTAAATGTGTTTAAAAATAGGCTAGACAAAGTACTGAATACTCATAGTTTAAGATTAAAACATAAGAAAACTCTGCAGGAGATCGCTTGCACGGTGTCTGTGAACAAGCTAAATATAGAGCTATTTATATATTCTCCACTTTCCTGTAAAATTTCCTTGGCTACTTTTCCAGGGTCAAGGTATTTTCTTCAACCTTTTTCCGTACCTGCCTCTGGCAGGGAGGGGGCGGAGGGTGGGGGAGAGAGCCTTCTACTTTTCTATCCAGTTTTCTACTACTGCTAGGATAGTTGAAAGAAAAATAAACTTTTACAAAATTTTCCCTGGCACCCATTGCCATTGGTACCTCCTCGGTATGGGCCACAAGGCCTTTTGAGGTACTTCTTTTCCTTGTAACTCTCTCTCTCTCTCTCTCTCTCTCTCTCTCTCTCTCTCTCTCTCTCTCTCTCTCTCTCTCTCTCTCTCTCTCTCTCTCTCTCTCTCTCTCTCTCTCTCTCTCCAGTTGGTCCCCCTCCCCCAGTAGTTAGTTCAACTGCGTCAGGAAACGACTCAGGCCAGTTAGGAAAAATCACAACTTAAAATCACTCAAAACTGTGCTCTTCAATGCTAGGTCAATTAGAAACAAACTAATGGAATTTATAGCGCTTGTCAAAACAGAGAACTTTGATATCATCGGAAAACGGAATCCTGGATTCATTCCGAATCAAGGGATTTTGGAGGAGAATTTGAAATGGTAGGTTACAAAATGTTTCACAAAGATAGGTACGGAAGGGAAGGCAGCTGTGTACTTTTGTATGCTCGGGACAGTAATATCGTATCTGCTCATGAAATGTTGGGAATTGATCTAAACCTAAATAATAAAGTAGTGCAGCTACTTCTAGTATATAGACCACCTCACTACTCCGTTGATAAGGATATAAACTTGTATAACAAATTAAGCAGAATAGTGAATAATAAGATCAGTGTGATTTTTGGTGATTTTATTTGTGGTAATGTAAATTGGGAAAACAAAACAGCTGATGCTGAGGGCTCAAGACTGTTGGAATTTGCCGATGATAATTATTAAGTCAATGGGCTGACGGACCTACTAGGGGTAATAATAAACTAGACCTCATATTCACGAACGAAGATGACCTAGTCTCTAACCTGACTATTGGTGAAAATTTAAGTAACAGCGATCATAATTTGATTAGGTTTGACCTCAGGGTTCCAGTTAATACATGCGAAAAGACTCGTGAAAGACTGGATTTCTCGAGAACAAATTTGAAGGCTTCCGAAGTAGTTTAGACACACTTGAAGTTCTAATAAGTGAGGATGTCAATGTCACTTGGAGCTCATATAGGGATCAATTTAGAATATTACAGAACACTTTTATACCCACTAAAATGGTTTCCTTGCAACAAAGTCACCGAAATGGTTTAACAACGAAATTAGAGGGCTATTATGGGAAGAAATAGAGCCTACAAACTAAAGTCGCATTTCAACCACACTACGTAGGAGGGTTAAGTCCTTAATTAGATCAGCCAAACGATGAAGAAGCTAGAGTTGCCTCACTCTGTAAAGTTAACCCTAAAGAATTTTTTGCCCATGTTAATAGCAGAAAGCCAATTAAAAATTCTGTAGGCCCCTTAAAAGATAGAAATGGCGTACTGAAATTCGGTGCTAAAGATATAGCTAATACGTTAAACGAGTTCTTCGTTACAGTCTTCACGGAGGAAGACACAATAGAAGTGTCAAGTCCTCGGATTACATATGAAGGTGACCAGCCCATAGAGACCATAAGTTTTACGAGAAATGAGGTACAGCAATTAATTGATAAGATGAACAAATACAAATCACCTGGCACGACTTATTTCTTCCAAGGGTATTAAAAGAGGTTAGCCACAATGTTGTTGATGACTTAGTAACCATATTCAAACAATCAATCAAGTTAGGGAAAGTTCCAACCGACTGGAAGTTAGCAAATGTAACACCAATCTTTAAAAAGGGTGATAGGGAAAATCCTTGTAATTATCGCCCGATCAGTTTAACATCAGTTGTCGGCAAACTGTTGGAATCCATCATTACAAAACGTAGTGTGTATCACCTTGAATCTAACAATCAAATTTTTTATTCTCAACATGGATTTAGGTGACATAGATCCTGTCTGACAAACCTGTTAGTTTTTTTCCATAATATGCATACACTGTACGATGCAAGTAGGGCAATAGATATAGTGTATCTCGACTTTCAAAAAGCCTTTGACAAAGTCCCTCACACTAGATTGATAGCTAAAGTCAAAGGACTAGGAATCACCAGGCTCATTTCCAACTGGATTGAGGATTGGTTAAAAGATAGAAAGCAGAGTGGTAATAAATGGAGTGGCTTCGGAGTGGGTGCCCGTCAACAGTGGTGTCCCACAGGGTTCCGTGCTTGGTCCTTTACTTTTTATCATCTATATTAATGATATAGACGTCGGGCTTCTAAGTGCAATCTCCAAATTTGCAGACGATACGAAATTAAGAAGTAGTGTAGGTACTGAGGAGGGCGTAAGAACGCTTCAGAACGATCTTGACAGGTTGGGCGAATGGTCTGCTACTTCGCAGATACCATTCAACTTGGACAAATGTAAGGTAATGCACATAGGTTATAAAAACCTGAAGACCAATTACTCTCTCTTGGGAAGGAACTTAACTGACCGATCTAGAGAAAGACTTAGGAGTCTATATCAGCAACGATCTGAAACCATTGAAGCACTGTGCAGAAGTCGAAAAAGGGGCCTTAAAATTATTAGGTTATATTAAAAGACAGTTCCAGTTTCGGAACAAGGAGACTGTAATGTCTCTTTATAATTCTCTAGTCAGACCTCAACTGGAATACTGTGCGCAGTTTTGGTCTCCATCCCTCAGGAAGGACATAGAAAGGTTAGAAAGAGTACAAGCAAGGGCTACAAAATTGATCCCTTCAATGAGAATGCAAAGCTACCAACGGAGATTGGAGCGCCTAGATCTGTTTACCTTAGAGACGAGGAGGTTGCGGGGTCAGCTTATTCAAGTCTTCAAGATGTTCAATGGAATAGACAGGGTAGATTACAGAAACTTATTCTCACTTAATGCCAATCCGACAAGAAATAATGGGTTTAAACTGGAACTAAAGACATTTAGGACATCTGTCTGCGGGAATTTCTTTTCCTATAAAATTGTTAATATCTGGAACAAACTTCCCTCAGAGGTTGTTTCCAGTCAAAGTGTAAATGTGTTTAAAAATATGCTAGACAAAGTACTGAATACTCTCAAAGTTTAAGACTAAAACATAACATAACTCTGCAGGAGTTCACTTGCATGGTGTCTCTGTGAACACACTAAATATAGTTATTTATATATTCTCCACTTTCCTGTAAAATTTCCTTCGCTACTTTTCCAGGGTCAAGGTATTTTCTTCAACTTTTTTCCGTACCTGCCTCTGGCAGGGAGGGAGCGGAGGGTGGGGAGAGCGCCTTCTACTTTTCTATCCAATTTTCTACTACTGCTAGGATAGTTGAAAGAAAATAAACTTGTTTAATAACAGGAACATCCCAGAGTGGACCGGAAGGTATTTGAGGCTTCCTCTTGTCCTTGTAACTCCTAATTCTTTTTCGCCACTACTTCTGTTATGTAATTAGTTCCTTATTATTACTCTGGACATCATTAATTGCTTTGCAGAGGAAGAATTCGTAAGATGAGCTAATATAAAATATAAGTACATTCATTTGTCACCTTCGAAGAAGTTTCACGCGAAAATCTCTCTCTAAGTGGAGACTGAACGAGTCGCCCTGTCTGTTGGAAGCAGTTCCTTTCTTCAGCTCTTTATTTTGCATAGCAGGCGCCTATGATTAATCTTGACATTGTCCTGCATCAGGATATTTCATTTTGAATATGTCTAAATTGACACCAATAATATTTCTCATTTCTTTTAGGAACTTATTAAATAAGTGCAATCTTTTAAGTGTTCAGTTATTCTCCTTCACGACTCAGATTGTTTCTTGCTTACATCAGTTTAGGAATGTTGGACAATCTCCATTTCATGTTTTTGTCTTTCGATGCGGACTACCAT
Source organism: Bathynomus jamesi (assembly GCA_023014485.1). Lineage (NCBI taxonomy): Eukaryota > Metazoa > Arthropoda > Malacostraca > Isopoda > Cirolanidae > Bathynomus > Bathynomus jamesi. The sequence goes on from JAJOZX010009287.1 coordinate 139,051, forward strand.
TTCTTCAGTTATTTTGACGTACTTCCGTTCTTTCTCTGTCCAGGTAATACAAGTTTAATTTAAGTTTCTGAATTATCAGTTTTCTCAGAAGAGAAATCATTACTTATTACTTCTAAATCCTTTGCTTTTACCTTTTTTTCACCTGTCCATTTGGTGCATACTAATTCAGAGTTAGTAGTTCCTCATTTTTTCTGGACATAAGAGTTCAAAATTTTCGGTATGACATTTCATATTGTTCTCTTTCAATTCTCTACATATTCTCTGTCCATTTGCAAGGACTAATATACAGGGTGGCGCAAAAGTCGCGCATCATGGGAATTTTCAGTGTTGATTATATATTATTTTTTTCTTTTAGGTAGGGGATGGCTGCGAAATTAACAATAGACGAGAGGGTGAGCTTGGTTTTAACGTATGGAATACTAGGTACAACAAATCCATGAATCGGTACAGAATTTATCAATTTGTAGTACCTGGTATTCTATGCATTAAAACCAAGCTCACCCTCTCGTCTATTGTTAATTTCGCAGCCATCCCCTACCTAAAAGAAAAAAATAATATAATCAACACTGAAAATTCCTATGATACGCGACTTTTGCGCCCCCCTATATATATATATATATAGTGTAAAAGAATTCACGCACCAGTTATGTAGCATTTCATTTTAGATATGTCAGAAATTAACGAATGACGAACGTGTTAACGTACTTGTAATTTGGATAATTAAATAAAGTGTAAAATAGAACTATAAACGCACAGCTGCACTCATTTATCCTCCACCAGGATTTTACAAGTTTATAATATTTAGAGATTAGCTAGTTAGAGAAAATGTAAATTTAGGGGCAACTTTCACTTTTTCTTGAATAGAAAATATCTTTATATAATTACACTTTGAAATGAGTACAAATAATCATAAATAGTGGTTTTTCTCTGTTCCATTTTCTATGAATATATATTTTTTTGTAATAATAATTTTAAAATTTGAAAGAATCAATGAGAGAATCGGCTAAATTTGGCCGATGCCGATGCCCCAAAATTGGCCAATTTTGACAGTGCCGATGCCGATTAATCGGTACACCACTAATATATATATATAATATATATATATATAATATATAATATATATATATATATATATATATATATATATATATATATATATATATATAAGCACACCGGACAAAAAATTAGTCACCCCTCTCAGAATGTACCTAATAACGTGTGACGGCGCCTCTGGCCTTGATAACCGCACGAATATGGCGAGGCAGAGACTCTACGAGGTTTTGCATCTACTGAACATCGATTTGCTGCCACTCGTTCATCAGCCAGTCCCGAAGTTCCGCCAGAGTCCGTGGGTGTCTATTCCTGCGCTTCACTTTCTGTTTCCAGCCTGAACAACACCTTCGACGCATTCAGGATTAAAGGCTTCATTGGACCTGCGATGTACTCGTCGCCTCCCATCATTGGAGAACAAACAAAAACGGGACTCATCGGACCAAATTAGTGACATTACACGTTTCCAATCTGCCGCAGTCCGGTTTTTGTGCCTCTGAGCCCATTTATAACGTGCCAATTTGTGACTTGCTGTTAACAGCAGCCTCTTCCGTGGTACCCTGCTCCAGATGTCCATCGCATCCAGTTCTGGTCGCAATGTCCGTTCGGAAATTGGTCGCTGGAGAACCTCATTGGTTTCTTGGAGCAATTGTTCTCTGGTTTGAAAACGATTTGCAGTTACTAGACGAGAAACATGGCGGCGGCCCCTATTGTTGAGAATTGTTTTCCGGCCACAGTTACGCCGTCGATTTTCAGTTGATTGCGAACTACACCACTCTTTGTAAACTCGCTGGACAGTACGCGTTGACACACCAACAAATTGGGCTACTTCAGACATTTTGTGTCCGTGGGCTCTACCAAACACGATGGCTCCTTTTTGCCACTGAGTAACGTCTGCCTCACGACCCATTTTGCAGACTATATCCAACACACACTTTGTTCTTCACCACCTCACGAAACAGATCTGATCCTGTGTGCTATGTCACGTACTTGTCACTTACCAATGCTACATCAGCGCCCTCTGTGTGACCTTGAACTTCCTACTATCGGTGCTATTAGGGGTGACTAATTTTTTGTCCGGTGTGCTTATATACAGGGTGTCCCAGAATTAACTATCTATTTCAATGAAATCGGACAAATTTTTTAAAAACACACTTTTATTTATGTTTATCGTGTTTAATGTGTTAAAATGTATAAATTTCTAAATTTTTTTCATAATTTTTTTTCATAATTTTTTCATAGTTTTTCATCATAGTTTTATTTCATTCTCTTTCAGAACCCTATTAATAATGAATACACAAGAACGCATCTTTGTTGTAACATCCCGTATCAAAGCCTTTTTTATCAGTGTCGAACGCAAGATTCTATGAACTGTTGTCTTGGATATGTTGAGTCTTCCACTGGCCTCCCTAACCGAAGTTGTTGGTTCATCCTCAAACAATTGTCGTACCTGTTCGGTACGGTGTTACGTACTGTCCTTGGGCGTCCTCTTCCCACCTCGTCGTGTACGGATCCAGTTCTTTTAAATTTCACAAGTTCATTGAATCGCTTTGTCTGTAGGACCGGTTCTGTGGAATCTTCTTGTAAATTTTTCTGATTTCATTACATTGCATTCCTTTGATACGGGATGTTACAACAAAGATGCGTTCAGGTGTATTCATTATTAATAGGGTTCTGAAAGAGAATGAAAATAAAACTATGAAAAACTATGAAAATAAAATTATGAACAAAATTTAGAAATTTATTCATTTTTAACACATTAAACATGATAAACATAAATAAAAGTGTGTTTTTAAAAAATTTGTCCGATTTCATTGAAATAGATAGTTAATTCTGGGACACCCTGTATATATATATATATATATATATATATATATATATATATATATATATATACTGGACGGGTTCTCGTGCAAAGTCTCTGATCGGCCATACGTAGCTGTCTACGAGGGCAGTAGATGAAAGTAGACAACTCTCTCATACATCAAATTCCCCAAATGAGGCGGGATGATGAAGAGGGGGCTGACTGCAGGTCAATCTGGAACCGTCGTTCTAAGTCATCTAAAGTAATTTAAAGTAAAGAATCTCTTACTTTCTTCTTCTCCAAACAATGTGCAGTTATCGTTCGTCCTTCGAGTTTGGCTTCAAAGCTATACACAGCTGCTTTTCCATGCACTGGACATACGTAGGCCACCTTTCAAGAATAAAAGATACAATTTTAAAGGGTTTGTATCGGAAAACTACATTCACTTTTCATAAATGCTAGAAATATTTAGGAAATATTTATTTGCAACTTCAAAGCAATGAACTGAAATAACTTTAGGATTGGTCGTCTTACTTCAAGGATTTTTTCAGACTTGTTTCTGTACGCAAGATCGACGGAGAGATGAGCCACGAACCCATGAATAACAACTTCTGCAGAAATGCTTTCCAGATCAACTGTGCATAGTTCTGAAATAAAATAGGAAAAGACTTAAATTTACAATCAATATTTACATAAACACAAAAATTCCAAAGTTGGTAAAATATGCGATTTATTATCATGCAAAGAATTCAGAGCTCAGATAATCCAATTATCCAAGCTAATCATCATGAATCCTGTCATATTAAAATGTTTGTTGAAAGTTAAAAATCAAGTTAACACAAAGTATCACCACATGGCTCTCAACACTAAAATGGCAAAGACGACCAGATGTAACTGACTGTTAATCTAATTTTAAATAAATTATGAGGCCCCATGTAAATGTCAACCCTTGCGATCTTCCCCCACTTTCAATATAAGCGACTCACTGCAACAGATGAAGTTTATACAAAAACAGCACCCTGATCAAAAATCCTTGCACCTTCAAAGAACAGATTTGAAACTGCGTTTAAAAGTTTTCCATTTTTGTGGGCACTTCTGTATATACAGTATATACTCTCCATATAACGTTAAATTAACCTCTACCAAGATTCAAACACAAGACTTCTGCACAAGAGTCACAGGCGCTAACTACTGAGCTACGACTGGGTAAAAGTTCAATGACTACGACACTTACAACCTTAAAAATTATAACATTTATTTCTTACCAAATCCATTTTTATGTTGTGCTTGAAGTCCATAAATATACATTTTATAACAAGAAAGAATTCTGAAATGAAAAATAGGCAAGTATTAGTACACTGTTGAATTTCAGAGAAAATGTTCATTAAATCATTCGCAGTAATCGAATATACGATACTGATAGCTTATCAGTGAAGAATCCAAACAGAAAACAGGTTTTAATTTTTAATTTTATTTACTCATTCATTATTATGATGCTATATAATTTTACTTCGAAATTGAGCTTCTCTCTACAACTGAACGTAGTCTATTATTACCAAGTCGCCTCACCTCATTGATGTAGTGTCATACTACTGTAAAATAAAATTATGATAACCTACAACTGCTGTATTATTAAAAATTACGATTACCATACGGGTCATTCCATGTCAGTTCAATGGAATTTTGGGTCGAAAAAACAACCATCACCGATGTTTTTGAAAATTGGCACACTTATAGATCTCGGTGAGAAAAACAGAATGGTGCCTGTGTCAACACTCTAGGTCATATGGTTCCGGAGATATGGCCATTCGAAGTTTGTAAAAAAAGATAAATTTCCAAAGTCATACCATATTTCAACATGAAATGTCTCGGCTCCTATTGCACTTACAGAGACCATTTAAACACTGTTTTAAAGCTTTTAAGTAGATCTACAACTTTGCTTCTATTCATATTTTACCTCAGTGGTAAAAAAAAAAGTTGATCTTATTTTTGACCTTTGACCTTGTGTATGTCATTTGATGTCACAACCAATTTTTTTCTCCTTTCACCCAATTTTGGGTACATATGTCTACCTTAACCTAGAACAAGATTTTTAGTGTTGATTAAGTTAGTATAGACGCTACAGCCATTTCAGTAGACCATACCTACCTCCATTTTGACCAAGTACCTTTTTCCACCAAACTTTGGAGCGCCATTTCTTTGGAACTGTTTGAGCTAGAGCCAGGGCTGGATTAAGCATTGTTAGGGCTGAGGGCAATGAATATTTTTGGGCCAGTGTCACTAGAAACACACACAATTCTTTACCGGATACATCATACATGAGTGATGTGATCAGCTGACTGGGATCGATCAACAGAAAACGAAACAAAAACAAAGATGTGATTACATAAAATGTATACTTTGTTCACATAAATGGGATACTAAACTAGGTTTTGTAGAAGTGGAATCTAGAAATTTTTTTTTCTTCCTCACGGTCGACCAATTATTTCAACGGTAGATTATAGCGTTTACATAGTTTCTTGGGGTCGGTCAGCATCTTGGGACCGGAGACAAATGCCCCCTTTTCTCCCATTATAATCTGCTACTGGCTAGAGTGTTGAGAAAAGTACCATTAGATTTAGACATTCTGGTGCTTAGTGCAAATGCAGACAGAATGTTGTAGTGGGGTCATCTTCACTAACCTCATCTTTTCTTCTTGTTTCAGGATGCAACCCCCATTTTGATCTTGCTTGTTAATTTTGATCAGTAAAACTTAGCCTTTTTTTTTTTTTTAGAAAAGTAAAAACACGTTTCAAGTCACAGTTGGCTTCTGCTTGTGGAAGTTCTAGCTTCCCAACTCAATTTGCTAAGAAAACAAAAATTCAAGAAAAACAGAGTGCCTTGTGATAATGGACATTGCCTGTGCATAACGGTGTGCAGGTTAAGGTATTTCTAGCTTCAGGTTTAGTTTCTCCATGGCTTAACTATAATAGATAGGTGTGATTGGATTGACTTCAAGTCTAGCTTAAGGATGTTAGGTCCAGTGATGTCGATTGTGTTGTCTAATTGTACCATTCTAGCATAGGTTAAGTTTTTTTTTTTTCTTTTTCTAGAAATTCCATTTTTGTTGTCCAGTATTTTTTGTCATTGTAATTGTAAGCACCTTTGTATAGAATACCCATTCAGGGTTTTTGGATTTTCCGTTTCTTGATCTTAAGCCATGTTTAGACAAGCTCATAACCCATTCTAGCTCTTGTAAATAATTCAAGTTGATTGCTAATAAATCCTTAGAACTCTACCAACTAGTTTTTTTTTCAGCCTTTGTCCTTATAGACTGGGGTCGTTACTTTCAAGGATTTACAATTCAGAGGGTAATATCTGCTTTTCTCATCCTGTCACATTTGGTTTACTTCACGATTAGTCTGCTAAAAATCTTGCTTGCTTGATGTGTATGCCCATATTCGGTTGAGGTCCTCAAGTATTGCTGGGTGTACATTGCACACACCTTTCCTGAAGCCAGGGCTTTCCAGGTTCTCAAGTGGACCCGACTCAGACACACTGTTAATCTTTGGAATAGCTAGCGGGTCGAGTCCATTTCTTGGTTCAGCCGTGGGAGTCTCGTTTGCCCCTAAGTGACAGTCAGTGGAGGTGAGAAAAACTTCGCCACCCGGGACCTTCTCATTTCCCATCATCAAGAAGTAGCCAAGTTACGCTATTCTAGTTAAGTTCATTGGCTCTCCCCGCAACAATGTGTTCCACTGACACCTGGCAATACACATTCTTTTGGCAGAAGCTCTGCAAATTTGAAAATCCTATTTTAATTGTTGGATGGTTTGTTTTAAAAAGCTCAAATGCTTCTTTTAGATTGCATAAGATTAGTGATTTTTTATTTCTTTCCGCCTACCATTAGCTCCTTTTACAGAAACATAGTCTTTCAACCCTGGCATTTGGCTACTCACACCTGGCAAATGATAGAAGTCAATTACTTTGGCAGCAGTTTCACTATTCAGGCATTTCCCCAAACGAGGATTATGAGTTGAAAGCACTCCCTTCTCCCTCACCAAACTCTTTGCTTGCCTAGCCATGTAATCTGAGCACTTAAATTCTTCTCTGATCTTTACTTGTGTCCATTTTTGGTAGGATAGTAAGAATTGTCAGTTTTTCACTTCGACTTGTCACTTGATTAAATTTCTCTTTTAGTTCTTGAAGAATCTCCAGTTCTGTATCATCTGAGTCACTGCATGAAATTGGTTGTTTAGTTGCAAGTTCAAGCTTTCTTTTCACAACTCCTATTTTCCTCAACTTTCTCTTTGCGTAACCAGCACTGTCAGAGTGTTTTCATGGTTTTATTGGGGTCTCATCAAGTGTGGCCAATGAAGCATTGAATTTACTAAGCTCATACTGCACTTCAACTACATCTCCAACAGTTTCTAGCTCAGATGGGGCACTTGATGAGATGGATGGTGATTTTTCAAGTGGTTCACATTCAGACATTGGGGATGGACGATTTGCTAGTATATTTCGACAGGTTGCACATGCTTTATAATTATTTGTTAGTTTCAATTCAGGATTTTGATCAATCAAATTTTTAGTCAATGCACGAATGCCTTTTTTCACTTTTCCTTTGTTTTTTAAATGGGTCACAACAGAACTGCCCATATTCAAACTGCTGAAAATCCATGTTTATCTAAAAAGAAAAAAAAAATATGTAGCTTAAAAGCCAGGGTTGGGTTCAATTACACAAAATGGAAACAAATTTATTTTTTTATTTTTCTTCAAATTAATTACAGTTAGTATTGTACTTCACAATTTCAAGATCAATTGCAATTAATTTTGTCTGAATCAATTACAATTACAATAATATAACTATCTATTCTGTATATCTAAAATAAATATATATCTATAAAAATATATATCTACATCCAAGTATAACTAAATAAACCATCAAAGGTTTATTTTCATTGGATGTTAGTAGTATGCCCACAAAATGTATGCGTGCAATACAATTGCAAATGTTGCATAATGTCGCAATGCAACATTGATCAATGGTACATACTGTTGCGAGTTGATATGCAACAAAGGTGGAGGGGTTATGTTCCACGCTGTTCTGCAACAAAGGGGAGGGGGAATGTTGCAAGAGCAACAAGGGTTATCTCCCAAGAGAAAGAGAGAGGAGAAGGAGAGAAAGGAAGAGGAGAGATGTTCACTCGGCAGCTGCCAAGCGCATATGTAGACTTCATCCGAGCCACCGTTGTCTTATAGGATCCCTAATCAGCCAGTTGGCTTATCTGGCTGAGTTGCCAGCTTTCTTGTTTATTTAATTAAGCATATATTGTCTTAAATCATCCAGTTGGCTTAGAAGGCTGAGTTACCAGTTTGCGCTGTTTATTTAATTAAAGCATATATTAAGGCTTAATCAGCCAGTTGGCTTATCTGGCTGAGTTGCCAGTTTGCGCTATTTATTTAATTAAAGCGTATATTAAGGCTTAATCATCCAGTTGGCTTAGAAGGCTGAGTTGCCAGTTTGCGCTATTTATTTAATTAAAGCATATATTGTCTTATTCCACCAGTTGGTTTAGAAGGCTTCTTAGAAGGTATAAATGGGCTGTATATAACCTCCGAACGAATTAAAAGCATACATACACTCACCGACTGTACGCCCATAGAGCCCATATTATCACACACACAACGTGCCTCTAAAATACGCAAATGGCTAACGTATTAAGTATGCACTATTATGACATTTCTAGCCCTGCATCCTACGGTCATGTTAATAGATTGTACAGAGGTATTTATGGTGCAAGGAAAAAAGATGTTGAGATTTTTGCGTGCCCAGGATGCTTATACACTTCATAAACTGGTGAGAAAGGTTTAAAACAGCCAAGACAACAGCCGCATCAATTGACTATTTGGCAGGCAGATTTAACAGACATGCAAAGATATTCAGTGTACAACGACGGCTACTGCTACATCCTATTCATAATAGATGTATTCTCTAGATACCTCTGGCTAATTCTCCTGAAAAAAAACAAATCGCCTAAAACAGTGGCTAAAGTGGCCAAAACGCTATGTTGAAAGAAAACCGGATTCCTGGCTATTTTTGTACGGATATGGGAAAAGAATTTATAGGGCGAGCTTTTCAGAACATGCTGTCAGAGTTTAACATCAGCTATTACACATCCAATTCTATACATAAGGCTTCTTTAGCTGAAAGAGTTCAACGTACCATAAAGGAACGCATGCACCGATATTTTACACACAAAAACACGTAGATATATATAAACATTCTCGATTCATTGGCTTCATCCTACAACCAATCACATCATCGTACGATTGGTACAACGCCTAACGATGTTTTAGAAAGAGGCAAGCATCCGAGAAGAGATGGAGTGCCACCACCACCACCCTCTCAGCGTTTCAAAATCAATGACTATGTAAGGCTGTCCCATTCGGGAAATAAATTCGCGAAGGGTTTTCAGCAAGGATGGACACGCGAAATTTTTTAAGTTAGGGCTATGAAGCCTAAAGGTGAGATAACGATGTATTACATTGAAGATTTGAATGGTGAAGAGATCTTGGGAGGTTTTTACCGCAAAGAACTGCAGAAAGTGGCATTTAATTTAGGAAAAAATGTGTTTAAAATTGAGAAAATTTTAGGAAGTAAAGGTACAAGAATGAGAAAAATGTACCTGGTGAAGTGGCTAGGTTACCCAGAAAGCTTCAACACCTATATAAAAGCTGATGCAGTAATGAAGCTTAATTACTATGCAGCATGACACCCAACCATTTCTACGTCACACTCCCGTCCTCCTCATCCCTGTCTGTACACCCTAACAACACACTAGCCAACTTTGTAACAGAACTCCATGGGCCCATTGAATGGGTCGTGATTCGTATGAGGTGGGGATATGTGAATTTCAGCTGGATACCCTCTTTTTAAATATTGATTATAAAGATTCCGTATTTACCGTTCTTAGAGACATTGATGAGTGTGAAAAAGCCGGGTTAACTCGGGATGACTATACGTATCGCCCGGACTAAGGTTGCACAGTTTTTCAGTACAACAGTGACACTAGGGCCGGGGCGTTATGGTTCGGCTGAGGATGTTGTGAGAGACTTAAACATAAGTTTTAAAAACTCAAATCTTAAGAATGACTTATTATATGAAATCGTAAACAGAGGAAACCATACACATACTCTAGTCCTAAAATCAAAGGTTAACAGAAATCTTAAAGACGGAAGAGTGTTCAAAATTATAACCGAGGGGCGTTATCGAGCAGCCTTCCAAAGAGACACCTTTCACGAGTCACCACGTGACTTATCCAGCTTAATGTATCACTTGAGGATGGAGAAGCTGGATGTAAGTTCTCAGCCTCCAGACAAGTGCTATATTTACAGCAATATAGCGGAACACCAGTTTGTTGGGGATACCCAGGCACGCCTGCTACGCGTAGCCCACATCCCCAACCATAGAGGGAGCTTGAGTATTACATATGACATACCCCATTATGTGAATGTCGCAACTAATCTAATAACTAATATCTCAATATATATATAAGAACGATTGAGGGCAAAAATTTCCCATTCGGTGACGGGAGCTTAACAGTGAAGCTACACTTCCGACGCACTGAGTTATAATGGCCAGAAAGCCTTTCACGGTATACCGAGGGGTGAGATACCAGCGTGGTAGTGGACTTGGATCCATTTTTTCATCCATACTACGCACAGCTGTCCCAGTGTTGAAGAGGGGCGCCAGGTACCTAGGAAGGAAGGCGTTACAAACAGGTTTTAACGCGGCAGAGGACATATTGGGCGGAACTATGCCTAAAGAAGCTCTAAAAAAAATTTAAGGCGTACGCGGGATGAAATCATCAAAGACGCGAAGAGAAAAATGCGTGGTGGTGGAAAGAAGAGAACTGTTAGGAAGAAGGGGCTGCCAACACGTGGTGTAAAGAAGAGAACTGTTAGGAAGAAGGGATTACCATCACGTGGTGGAAGAAGAGAGCTGTTAGGAAGAAGGGATCACGTGGCATTAAACGTAAAAGGGTACCAAAAAAGAAGTGTTCAAAGCGTATGAGACCTATGGCCGATCATTTTTTTAACTGATATAAACTGAGGACGCTACTCTCACGATTCATAGATTGATTAATACTCGTCGAGGGAGGTGGCACTATTTCTGACTCACCATGGCACGTTTCATTCATCCGTGTAGTTCACAATGCTGTAAATCGGAGCTATCCCTCTTTGAGATGCCTCCAACGCAAGTTTCTATTGAGCACAGTGACTTTATTACAATTAACCCTTTAAACACAATTAGTTCACCCAGTGCCCCTATAGAATTCGTGATACCCAGCTCAGGCCCTTACTTTTTTGATCCGAGCTGTATGCACATGTATACTAAACTTCGCATAGCTCATTCTGACGGAACGGATTGCGATGATAATTATGTTGCATACCCCGAAACCAACTTTCTGCACTCTATATTCAGTCAGTGTGACGTATATTTAAATCAGACTAACATCTCGGCAGGCACGGGGTACTATCACCTACGAGCATATCTGGAAAATGTCCTCAACTTTTCAAAAGAAGCGAAGGACACCTTTTTATCCGCCGAGGGGTATTACCACACTAAAGATGGGGTAGTATAAAGGATAAATTTAAAAATTCTAAAAAAAAGATATACGAATGTTTTGGACGCCTGCATACAGACTTTACTTTCCAGTTGCTTATGAACGGGGTAGATATGAAATTGAAGCTTACCCACGAGCCCTGAGATCTGCATAAATCTGGGGCTGACCAAGAAGAAGGCGCGAAACCCGTTGTGATACATATCATGGAAACGTATTTGCGTATACGCCGTGAAATTAAGCTCCCCGAAGCAAATAGAAATCGAGAAAGATCTCATACACGCCACAGTGAAATATCCAATTAACAGGGTACAGATCAAACTGTGCACGATCCCGGCAGGCCTGGCATCGAAACAGATAGAAAACATTGCTCTTGGAGTCCTACCTAAAAGGATTTTAATTGGCTTGCAAGACCACGCCTCAACAAATGGAAATTATAAAAAGTGCCTTAAAATTCGAGAATTTCGGGCTTAAAAATATTACTCTATTCATAAATGGTATCGCCCTGGGTGGAGTGCTGGATATGGATTACTCGTGTATTCCCGCTCTGCGCGAGAGCTTATAGTAGTTTGGCTCATAATACAGGTGCTTGTGATGAGCTCGGTTTCGGGATAACTCAGAAAGAATTTGTGGAAGAGTTTAATATTTACTCATTCGACCTTACGCCTGACTTAACTGCTGGCGTAAACACGCATTTAAACGCCCAGCAGACTGGGACCGTCTCAGTGAGATTGGAGTTTGCTAAAGCTATAGACACGCCTTTAAGTGCACTCGTGTATCTAGAAACACAGGCCCTAATAGAACTGGACCGTTTCCGGAACGTCACGACAGATTTTTAAAATGGATGCAAATACACTCCAGAGAGTGATGAAAAGTGACTGTTTCGCGCGATCAAAATTTATCGGTGTGTATGCGAAAAATGAAATATTGAAGATGCATAGCACGGGAAACTGGTGCGGGATTATTGTTAACACCGACATTGTGGGGTGAGGGATTCATTGGTTTGCGATCTATTTTAAAACTAAGGAAAGAATGTACTATTTCGATTCACTCGGTTTCCCACCATGGCATGACTCGACAATTGTACAATTTATAGCGCGATTACGTGTGCCTAAGATTATCTGGAATCCATATCGTTTCCAAGGACTTTATACTGAAACATGCGGATTGTATTGTATTTTGTTTCTCATGCACATGTCACGTGGGAAGGGTTTTATGAATTTTTAAAATTATTCGATTTGTGCGACACAGTTGAATGATAAATGTGTGCAGACAGATAAAAAAAGTTCCCATATGTTAGTACCCCCTGTAATGTGTAAGATCTATATTGTGTAAACCTATATATACATATTATAGCAATTAAGAATTGGGGACTGCCCCTTTTTGTACATGTTTAATAAATGAAAATAATATTGTGTTTTGTTCTTAACCTCAAAAAAATACTTACATAATCTCGTCGATGAGCACGCATTCGCTTGATCGGGTGTGTCAATACCACGATCTGATTCGCTGTGTGGTGTGGATACCACTTCATTTATCACCCTCTCCCCAAAAGTGTTTATAATATCGTCTAGCTCCGTACCGCTCCTGTAATTAAAATAGATGCATGAAACTGGGTGTTGCTAAAAGTATTGTGTATGGCGGAAAATATATATATGAGTCATTAGGTAATGAATAAACACATTTTTCAAAACATTCTTGCAACTTCTTAAAACCAAAAGAAATGTAAAAACATACTATATAGCTTCAAAGAACCTACATTATTTCCTCTACAGCCTGACGCTCACTGTACCGCTCCAATGCCGTGACTTCTGGGGCGGGGTAAGAAGCCATCCTTTCATCAAAAGTGGCGATTACACGGTCTAACTCCGCATCGCTCCTGTAATTAAAACATATCCATGAGTCATTAGGCAATGATTAAACACATTTTTAAAAACGCATGCAAACCTTAAAAGTTTTGAGTAATTTAAAAAAAAAATTAAAACCGTTATTATTTCTTGTATCGGAAAAAAACACCTGCCCAATATAATGGGATACAACAATTCGAACAGCGCCGCACACGTTTCATTAGATTATGGTAGGAATCACTCCACCCGTCGCGCCGCGTTGCATGTGGCCCATAGCCTTCTCAGAGCTTGACCCGAGTGGACGTGTCATCTCGATCCGTGTGAATACGATGGAACTCCCTTTGAGAAGCATTCTCAACGCCTCGTACGACGTCCGTGACGAAGTCATTGCGCGTATTCAGGCGAGAAACCGGCACCATTAACTGTGTGTTTGAAACGACTTACTTGCAGGCAAGCGAACGTAACGATATTTATTTAAATCTTGAGATGAAGTCTTGATAGTTGAGAAGTGGGCAGAGGACCGCTATAAAATACCTGCTGGGGTAGGTACAATAGAGAGCTGATTAGTGATGCCTCCTCATATACCATTGTTTGTACATTGAATGTAAATAACGAACAACCGTGCATTGATGTACGAGAGATGGGGAAATGGGGAGCTGATGACTTTCTTGTTCCTACACGAAACTGTTTCATCCTCGACAGAATGTTTGAAATTGCCGGATTCCGCAAGCTGAAGCCTATATTAGACGCGCGTGTTAGGGTTATGCTTTATTTTGACAGTGCTTGAATACGCTTACACCGCTCTGTTCGATGGGTTTACCGTGTAGGGCTGAACAAGGTGAGAATGGTCTAGAGGTTGAGGATTATTTAATAAGTTTAGACTCTTCGAAATATCATGAACTTTGGTACAAAACACTTGATCGGTACAGGGCTGAGCTCACCTACACCGTTCACCCTGAAGAACTACTACTTTATATAATGATCATCTGTTGTAGCGAATAAGATTATCTCGGCTACAGCTATGCATTGTGAAGAGTTCACGATTGAAAAGTTCGGGACGTTAAGAAAAATCCCCGATTGAAAAGGCATGATTATAAACTTGTGTTCAATGTAACGGCCCACGATGACGTTTTTGTGCGTGCTTTTGATTGTATTCGATAACTTGCCAGCCGGATGTAAAGTGGGCACAAAAATAGTACTGAACGACATGAAGGGTATTTATATAGAGTCCAGGTTTCCCTATACCTTGAGGGGTGAAATATTATTAAACCGCGTATACTGCGTAATGCAGAGCAATAACGATGTAATTGTAAACTCAATTAAGTGAGTTTAGTATTTTGAGGATTTAGAGGATCGTGAAGGACAAAAGAAGATATACAGATTGGCTAAGAGCAGAAATAGACCGACAAAAGACTTTACACAGGTAAAACAAATTAAGGGAAGGGAGGGGGCGGTGCTGCAAAGAGATGAAGAGATAAAGGATAGATGGAAGGAATATTTTGAGGAATTATTAAATAAAGAAAACCCAAGATCTTTCTATGAGGATGGATTACCAAATGTAGCTATGACAGAACAAGTGGGGAGGATGGAAGTGAGTCGTGCTCTGAATAGGATGAAAAATAACAAAGCGACTGGCCCAGACGAGATACCAGCCAAGGCATGGAAGGCACTGGAGATGAGGGGGTGGATCTGGTGTGGGATCTAATGCAGAAGTTGTTTGACCAGGAGGTGATTCCAGATGATGGCGGACCAGCATCATAGTGCCTATATTCAAAGAGAAGGGAGATGTACAAGATTGCACGAATTATAGAGGGATCAAGCTAATATCACATACAATGAAGATATGGGAGCGAATAGTGGAGAGTAGGTTGAGAGACGAAGCGGAAGTGTCAGTGGAACAGTTTGGATTTATGCCGGGAAGAACAACAGATGCAGTTTTTGCATTGAAACAGTTGGCAGAGAGGTACAGAGAGGGGCAGAAGGCGTTGCACATGGTTTTTATTGACTTGGAGAAGGCATATGATAGGATACCACGGCAGGAAGTTTGGAGATGCTTAAGGGAAAAGATGGTACCGGAGAAGTATGTTAAACTGATCAAGGGGATGTACAGGGGAGTAACAACTAAGGTGAGGAGTAGCGTGGGTGTGTCAGAGAGCTTTGGGGTGGAAGTTGGTCTGCACCAAGGATCAGCTTTGAGCCCCTTCCTTTTCAATGTGGTATTCGATGTGTTGACGGACAGGATTAGAGGGGAGGCGTCGTGGTGCATGATGTATGCAGACGATGTTGTGTTGTGTTGAGTGGGGAGACGAAAGAGGTGGAGCAGCAGTTGGAAAATTGGAGGCGTTGGAAAGTAGGGGATGAGAATTAGCCGAAAGACCGAATATATGAGATGTGATGTGCAGCAGGACCGAGGAGGGGAAGTGACATTGAGTGGAGAGCGTGTTAAGACGGTGGAGTATTTTAAATACTTGGGGTCAACAGTGGATGCAGAGGGGGGAGCAGAGAGATAAACTGTAGAATACAGTCGGGGTGGAAGAACTGGAGAGACGTATCAGGGGTGCTCTGTGATAAGAGGGTCCCAGTGAAACTGAAGGGAAAGGTATTCAAAACAGTGATGAGGCCGGCAATGTTGTATGGAATGGAGACTGTGCCAATGAAGAAGAGCAATGAAAGAAAAATCGATGTGGCTGAAATGAGATGTTGATGGATGTGTGGAGTGACGAGGAGGGATAGGGTCAGAAATGAGCATATAAGAGGGACAGTGAAGGTGGCGGAAGCATCTAAGAAGGTGCAGGAGGCCAGGCTGAGGTGGTTATGGACACGTCAGGAGAAGAGAGGAGTATGTGGGGCGCAGAGTGCTGGAGATGGAGTTGCCGGGACGGAGAAGAAGAGGAAGACCGAAGACGAGATGGAGGGACTGTGTGGTGGCGGACATCAGGGAGAAGGACTTGGAGGAAGACGTGGTATACGACAGAGGAGTGGAGAAGACCAACCAAAAACAGCGACCCCATGTAAAGATGGGATAATAAGCTGCGGAAGAAGTATTTTGAAAACAAATTGTGTGTATTATATATATATATATTTTTTTTTTTTTTTTTTTTTTTTTAAGTTCGGGAAGAACCGATTCGCCTCTATTTAAAAGGGCATCTCGGCGGAAAAACAAAGAAAAAGTGAGAGGAAAGACAGAGGAAAAAGAAAGGGTGGAGGGGACAGTCGAAGTGGAAAAAGACCAAAGGATGACAAGGACTGCAGGGTCGAGCCCCTCATCCTTGGGTGCTAGGGCCGGGAGGGCGCACGTGAAACCTCCAGGAACAAGCACGTAGAAACGAGCACAAAGAGCACTCAAGAGCACGAGCTTAGAACCCCCTTGCGGGGTTATATATATATATATATATATATATATATATATATACACATATATATATACACACATATATATACACACATATATATATACAACATATATATACACATATATATACACATATATATATACACATATATATATACACATATATATATACACATATATATACACATATATATATACACATATATATATATATACACATATATATATACACATATATATATATACACATATATACATATATACATATATATATATACACACACACTTCTCCTGTACTGCTATATTGATGGTTATACGATTTCTTATTTTTGTGCTGTAGAAGATAGTGTGTAATTATTTATTTAACATTTCTTATACTATTATTATTTTTGATCATTCCCATGTATATTTATTTTGTATATAATTACAATATTTAATAAACAGAATGATGTAATGTTTTATTTGTTTTGGTTGTAAAAAATTTATTCCAAATGGTTAGTAACTCATTAAAAACGGCTAGGAATATATTCATTGCAGCCATTTGTGTACCAATCGTAACAGCTATATAACGGGTCCAGGGTTTGGGCGACTAATGGCATCTTTATATTCTCTCCGTACATTTAAAACTCGTATTACATCTTACAGTCTCTACCACGACAATGTTTGCTACAATACTTGATTTTCCCCACCCGCCCCTTTATGCAATATTTATTTCCAATGTAGAACCCATTCAGCCAATATTTAAAAAAATTTCAACTATTGCAATTTTGGTAATTTCGAACTGCAGTAGGAAATTATTGAGAAAGTATTCTTAAAGCTTGATATCACACATATATATATATAGAATAGACAATAAATAAAAACCTACGATAAGTTAAACAATATGAATTGGATACAAAAACAAGACAGGAAACGAGAAATAGTACTTACATTTCAGTAAAGGTTTCATTGATTAGTTCATTGACAGCCGCGCATGCTTCGGCGATACTCTGGGACGAAAATAATTCTTTCTGGCCTATGGCATTGAAGAGATAAAGTGCTGCTTAGGCGTAGAAATCGCCATCAGCAATCAGTTCGGGTGATTCGTATAGTTGATCCATGATTAGTTTACTGTATTAAATTGCAAGAAACTGACTCTGTGTCGCGTTTTGGCGCTTATAAGGGGCACGCGCCCTGCCTACAAGCGGGGAACCTTGTTTCCTATTGGGTCGCTGCGAGAATTGGGGCGATCAGGATTTGGGCAAACATTTTTGACCAACGCGAGAGCACGCCCCCTTTACAAAGAATCATTGGCTGTTCCATGAAAGTTGGGTGTTAGTTTTGGGGGGTGCAGAGCTATAGGCTTGCTTGGAGCCAGATGAAACGCATATTCCGTGCTGTGATTCGCTACTCCCCATCAAGTCTGGGTGGGGCTTATGGCCCGCTCGTTGGTGAATACCTGTACGATCACGTTTTCCTGTTTTTATTTTAGATTTGGAGCCAAAAACACCAGCAAGGTTCAGTTGTCCTGAAAATCCTGTCTGCCTCGTGGACAATACAACATTTATTTTTCTGGGAAATGTAGGCCTGTAACTGTGCCGGGTGAACAATGCCTTATGCTCCTTTACACAAGAGAAAAGACATGTATATGTTGGAAAAGGTTTTTCTACAAGTATTAACAAAACAATTCAATTTTTCGGAAATTGAATTGTTTTGTTAATACTTGTACGGGCGGTTAAAAACCGTGTGTGTGTGTGTATATATGTATGTGTATATATATATATATATATATAACTGCAATGACCACGCAGTATATTAATGTATAGAAACGACGTAAGTATAAAGGAGTGTTCTGCACACGAGGAAGAGAAATAACGAACAAATGAAAAATGTGACCGCCCGAGAATCGAACCCAGGATCTTCCGATTGCCGGTCAGACGCGCGCTATCCATTACACCACGGACCTCAATAGTCAGAAGTCGCAATTCTCCTACATTGGGCAGAAACCAATGCCTTGAGAGGGCACCCTCGCAAATCGTGAATATATACATTTAACTGCAATTACCACGTAATGGATAGCGCGTCTGACCGGCAATCGGAAGATCCTGGGTTCGATTCCCGGGCAGTCACCTCATTTTTCATTTGTTCGTTATTTCTCTTCCTCGTGTGCAGAACACTCCTCTATACTTACGTCGTTTCTATACATATATATATATATATATATATATACATATATATAGATATGTGTGTGTGTGTGTTGTTTGACCATGTGTATGTATATATGATCCCATTGTCCCCCCATTTCGGCGCAAAAATAAAATTTAAGACATGCCCCGTCTTAAATTTTATTTCTTCAGGAAGGTCATGCTTTTCAAAGTTAATATATTTACAAGGTTCCAGATTTTTGTATTGTACTATGACACCTATTAAATTAGAGAGACCTTTTTTGGCCAAATGCTAATAAACGCTGTGGTCCTCCTCCTCCGTGGGGAGGGTTTACACACTTTTAGATGAACCTTTTTCCGTACGAATGTCGGGGAGTCGTCCACGGTTCCGGAGAGTGAAAATAAAAAAAAAATTTACGCCGGAAACAAAAATAAAAATAACTTTCGCAATAAATTAGTGTTAATTAAAAGTAAAAAACAGATCTAAGGCTGAAAGGTTATAAATAAATAATAATAATCTATACTATAATAAGAGAGCTGTCCGTCCGTCACACTTTCAGAAATTGAGAAAAAATTGTGGGAAAAAAATTCAGAAATTGTATTACGGGCAGCAATGTGAAGCTCAAGATTTTCATGACTGTTCTTTTCTGTAGTTTAGCCTGTCTGTGAAATTTATCCTGGGCAGTAATCGGGGAATGGGTGGGGTAATGGGGGATGGGTGGGGTAATGGGTGGGGTAATGGGGGATGGGTGGGTAATGGGAAGGGGTTTAGCCCCCAAGTTGCATGAATGTGGGTGAGGAGGTTTCGGGAGATACCAGATTCAGAAATGTTGACACAATGTGAAGCTCAAAATTTTCACGGCTGCATTCTTTTCTGTAGTTTAGCCTGTCTAACCATCAGTGAAGCGACGGGAACTGTACTAGTAATAATAATATTAAACGTTCTGCATTTGATCCCAAATTCAATCCAGTAATTACGGTTAGATTTTACATAAGTTTTCTTTTTATTTGAGATTTATCCATGCATGAAGTGAACATTTATTTTTATTTTTTAATTGAAATTTATCCATAGGGTACCCTGAGTAACAACCGCTGTCTGGGTGCGAACCTAGACCTTTTTAGCACACGTACACTGCGACATCTGGCTCTATTACGTGAGTTTTGCATCGTAGAACATAAAGACAATATATTTAAACTGTGTGTGTGTATATATATATATATATATATATATATATATATATATATATCCTGTACTAAATGAATATACGCATCATGTATTTTCAATATATTTAATATAACTGCATATACTTTTCTGTACGAATATTTGATATTGCAACATTATGAATGATTATATAATTTCCAGTCTATTATTTAGCCATATATATATATACATATATATATATATATATATATATATATATATATATATATATATGTGTGACCCGTTGTATAGCCATTAATTCATAATCAGAATGATGTATTGGGGTTTTATTTGCTCCTTGTACACAATTATATAACTTGTTTGGGATTTCAGAATAAATAATTAATTGCTATTTGCCAAATCGGTCTTCTAAGCCAACTGGGTGATTATTATATGATTCATCCCGGAGGCACTGGCACTTGGCTGAGGTGCAGGGCTCTCAACAACAGGACCGACATAGAGTGGGATGCGAGCCCAGTTCCTTTTAGCGCACTGTGGCACTGACTGATGATGGTCTGAGACGATGACACCCTGAGGCACTCTGGCTGATGATTCCCTATAAGGCACTGGCTGTTTGGGACCCTATAAGAGAGCAGTGGGTGGCTGAAGAACCCCATATGAGGTCGGCAATCAGCTGAGCAAGGACCTCTGGGTTCCCACCTTCCTCTCTTGCTGTCTCTTTCTGCCCCTTTGGGGGGGTGAGACATCCCCTTCTCCCCCAAAGAGGCCCCTTAAGTTAGGTATGCCCCTTTGGGGGGTGAGGCATCCCCTTCTCCCCCAAAGAGGCTTTGCAACAAAGAGGGGGGGGCTGGCATTCATTACGTAACATTGCAATTGTACTTGCACCCTACCCTTTTGCCACTATACTACTAACCTCAACTCTACCTTACATTTCACACACACTTACCCCAATACTTTTACATTATCCTTAATCCCTCAATCTTAAATATAATTTCTTTTCAACAATTATTTTCACAATTTCCAATTTACAAATACAAATTTTTCGCAAATAACAAAAGTTATAGCTATTTAAAGTTTACCTAACCTAACCTAACATAATGTAGCGTAACCTAATCTAATATGACCTATCACTATTAAAACCTTACCTTCTATGGTTTGTAGAGTTTGGCGATTTCCAAGAGAAAGTCGTGAAGCACCGTCCTTTCGTCAGAATCCTAAAAACTAATGCAACAACACTGCTGTGAGCAAAATTTTTATTTCCGACAAATTTGGATTCTATATTTGGAAAGGGGACAAAAAACTGCATTAGAAACCAAAAAAAATTAAAAATGGGGTCACCAGTTGGGTGCTAAACTGCAATTTAACCACAAGTGGATAGTTTCTAATATTATTCCACTTTCTTTGATCAAAAAATTTTTCTCCTGGGAAACCTTTTTATCCTATCTGAAATATTATTTTCGGACCCTATTACACCCTATGAGAAGTTTTGGAAGAAGACAGAACCAACGCTCAGATTCTAAAGTTAGGAGTGAAGCGACTCCAAATCCTACAAAAAGCAGAAAAAAGAACATGAATTACCCATTTAATAATAATAATATAAAGAGTGGCTCCTCTTTGATTATAAAATTTCATATGTGTACATTAGATGTTAAGTTGATCTTGTTCAAACTTTTTTGTACCCCAATGTATACAGCTCATTTGTGGTAGAACTATAATGTGAGAAAACTATATGTTGCATATAATAATGTTTTTAGGAGTTTATTAACCCTTTTGCTGCGTCGCAGTTTGGAAATAACTTACTCCTAACAGTGCAGTTTTGATGGTAAAAAAATAAAATATGAAATTCAAACATTTTATTATATTTTTGCAATTATAAACTTACATAGCATTTGAAAAGTAAAATAAAAATATTAAAAAATTAAAAAATAATTAATTACCTTTTTAATTCTTAAATGCGGAAGTCGACTATTGTCGACTATTACAATTTTCAACAGCATCACTGCGGTGTGCAACTTTAGTCACACCCTTTTTCTGACCTAGTTATTTTGTTTCAGAACAGCTGCATACCTTTTTGTATACTTTCTTTGTGTGAAAAATTTCAAAACAAGGGACAACACATAATGCTGGTGTTCGAGGGCATTTGTTACAAACATATGAGGTTTGTTTTCTTTTACACTCTCCCTTTCCTTTTTTGCTACATTTACTTGGAAGTATACTGCAAACACAGTTTGGCTTCATTTTTTTGTCTTCATTGCATACTGGAAAATGCCTCTCAACTAACCTATTTGCCATTGGTGTCCTCACCTTCCTTTTTCCTTTTATTTGGATTGCCGCGAGTGGCATAACCTTCTAGCATACCATTTACTACTACTTCTCTGAATTTTTAGGGCAACATTTTGTCATTGGGGTTTTGAATATTATAACGGATATTGCTGTTTACCAAAGCTACTTCAACTATAAAATGCCATATAGTTTGGTACCATTTCTTTGATTTTCTGTTGAAAGGATACGTAGAACACAGTTGGTCAAATTTATCTACTCCCCCATGAATTGATTATAAGCTTGTTGGATAGTAGGTTTATGAACACTTTCTTTCCTATCTTTGAATTCACTTCAACTGGAGATATTCCTGTGTTGCCTACATTTGAAATCATGTTCACCTTTCCTGTATCTTGCCAGGAGGTAGCAATAAGTGATTTATTATAGTTTATCCATGTGGTTGGCAGATCACCTTTTTTCATTTTTAGGTTCTTCATTTCAGAAGGGAGGCCCTTGCAATTTGCTCTAACTGTACCACATGCTCCAATTTGCTTGGATTTGGTCTTCATAGAGGTCAACACTTGAGTAGAAATTGTCTAAATAGACAATATGACCTTTGTCTTCAAAAGCACTGAGTAGTGAAGTAACTACTCTATGTCCAAGGCCTTTATCACTAACAGGTCCAGCTTCTTTCCCGGTGTAGACATTAAATTTCAGAAGATAACCAGTACGTGAGTCACAGAGTGACCAAATTTTAATTCCCCACTTTGATGATGGTTTAGATGGCAAATATTGTTTGAAAAAAAGTCTCCCCTTGAATTTTACCATTGTTTCATCTATACTTAATTCCCTATTGCTTGTGTAATATTGTGTGTACAACCCCCTAACATCAATAATCGAGCTAATTTTATACAATCTGTCATCTTTATTTGAAGTTTCATTACTACAAAAATGCAAAAATGATCAAATAAGTAAATACTGATCCCTAGACATTATAGTACTAAAGCCAGGTGTAGAGGATAGAAAATTTTTTTTTTGGAAATATGACTGTGTAGGCTTGGCTTATGAACCATACCCATAACAATTTCTAATCCAACAAATGCTTTTATATTGCTTCCAGACAGGGCCGGATTAACCATTAAGCAAAATAAGCCTGTGCTTAGGGCATCAAGGGAAGGGGGGCACCACAGAAATTTTCCATGGATTTATTATACTATTATAATCGCGGCTTATAGCCTATAAGCTGTTGAAAACTGAATTATATATATTCATATATAGTATTTATTTTTTTTCATTGTTTGAATTTGTAGTGAACAACAACCCTTTTGAGAGAATAAATATATTTTGTTGTAATCACACACTTTACGCTTTGCGTTATTATTTTGTTTATATCAAATCTTTGAGCGCCATATTAAAAATACATAGAGATTAAATATTTTCGTGTGCTATAGGAAGTTATTCTGGATTTGTGCATATAATATTAAATATATATTTTACATAATCATTTGGTATTGTTTTACAGAAAGATTTAGGTTTATAGAATTGTAATATAAATTATTATTAAAATAAAAGAAACTATAAACTCTCTATATTGCTGTTGTATCAAGTGATGTTTATCACGGCCATTATAATAAGATATACTCTCCTAAGTTAATTAGCGTTGAAGAAGTTTATCTGTTGCTCTCTCTTCTTCTCTAGGGTAAGTCTATGAAGTGTACTTTATTTGTATATATAACAATATTTTATCATACACGTATCTTTATTTTATAATTTATTTATCTATTGTCATAACAGTATAAAAGAATTTAGATTGTAATAACCAGAGTGAATAATTTGTAATGTATATATAACATCAAACGTAGTTAGGACAATTTAGGCCCTAAGCAAATGTTCATATTTCCTATAATTAAATATTGTGTTTTAAATAAATAAATAAATGTAAATATAAAATGTGGCTCGTTAATAGTGAAATGTTAATATTGATATTTTTATAGATTGCGTATTATTAATTCTAATGTTAAGTATTTTTATTTTATAGGTTTCGGTTCCTTCTTTTGGTTCCTTCTTTCGATTTGATTTGTATTCAACATTTCGAGTTGATATTTCGGTTGAGTTATATTTAATTGCCACTTTGGTTGTGTACGGTTCCCATTTTGTCTTTCTGAGAATAAAAGAACAAAGCCAAGATTGTGATATGTGTAACTGTGTTGATTGCCACATAATATACAAATAAAATATTCTTTTTATTTCTGTATTTTACAGACCCCAAGAACCAAGATGAAACGTGTTCAGTTAAGTGGTGCACAAAAGCGAAAACTATCAAAAGAGAAGACTTTGGATTTAGAGTCCAAGACTGCAAAGCTGACTGATTTCTTCACACAAGTTCCACGACCACAACGTCAACATGATATACCGATTCTGAATCAAAACCAATCTCCGTCATCAGAAGTGGACACAAATACCACTTTGATCACTTCAAAATCAAAATATGATGACGTTGGAATCACCGAGGTGTCACAAGTAGGTTCATCTACCACATGTCTCACTACTGATCTCACTTTGCCTGTAAATTCTCTTGATACCTCTACTGCAAATGTTGATTCAAGTTGCTTTACAAGACATTCTGGGGTTGAAATAATTGCTGAAAATGAAAGTTTAGTGGACCATGGTGATGGTGGTGAAATGAATCAGTCTGCAAAAGATGAAGTAAATATAGCAAAAGATCCAGGGTTGTGGCTTGATTTCTCTGCTGATGATGTGGCTTATTGGATTGCTTGTGGACCCAGTGACTGTCAACACCAGAATGGGCCATTTGACAAGTCTTACCGGCATTTCAGTAGTGGCAAACCAGCAAGATACTGTTCACAAAAACTTTTCGTTGGGACAAAAGCCAATGGTGAGAAATACAAGAGAGAGTGGTTATTGTATTCACCATCAACGGGATCAGTTTACTGTTATGTTTGTAAACTGTTTGCTCCTAAAAATGTCTCACATTTTGTTATAAGAGAAGGGTTCAGTGACTGGTGAAATACTATTGTAATTGATCATCATGAAAAAAGC